>JAQZBX010077767.1:0-14225 GCA_029593785.1 Cabassous unicinctus
AGGGCAGCAGGGGCAAGAAGTAGCAATAGGGGCGTGCCGGGGCAACAGAAACAGAGTCCATGGGGTACGTGACTGTTAAAGAGGTTTACCGTAGGGATTGGCAAACCCGAATTCCATAGGGCAGGCGCCAAGTCTGGGTGCTCGGTGGTGGCGAATTCCCCGGCAGAGGCTGGCTGCTCTCTGACTGCTGAGATCAGTCCTTCTCCCTTCAAGGTCTTCAGCTGCTTGGCGAGGCTTCTCTCCTTGCTGAAGGCATTTATTTCCTGTTGAAGTTAGATGTCACCCGCCGCCTATGTCATCAGCTCATGATTTAAATCACAAAGTGGCCTCACCGTGACAGGCCAGTGCTTGCTCGACCAGACACCTGGCCCCTCAGCTGTTCAGGTGGACCCAGGAAGTCAGCCGTCAAGCTGGCAGCAGCGTGGCTTCACAGGACAGGCATGAGTGCTTACGAGACTTTGACCCCAGCGCTGGGCACACGGAAGGGACGGTTCTCAGGCAGTGTGTATACCCGTGTGCGTTAGTAAACGGAGCACACGAGGATTTGGTAAATAATTCAGATGTCGACAGCCTGATTCCAGCCGGAGACCACCTGTGCCGGCAGTTTCTTTTGTGCTGTTTCAGGTTTTCTTTGCACACAGAAGAGCCTATGCTGGGTCTGTCCAGCTGCCTTTCGAGAAGGCAGTGCCAGCCTGCTGTGCATAGGACTCCCACCGGGCGCTGGCCCCTACAGTGGCTGACCACAGCAGCCTTGCCCACCTTGGCACCGATTTCCAGCCCACAGTGTGGCTACATCCCTGACTGGGCCCCCCAAACGTGGGGTCCCTGGAGTGCCCCATCAGAGCTGGCCTCCTGGTGCCCAGTTCTGGCCACTGCACCCCAGCCTTGCAGCTTTCACCCTGGAAACTTCGCTCTTTCCACCCCAGTACCCTGGCTCCATTGCCCTGCGTATTTTCTTCGTGGCACGCATCCTGGGTTCCTGCCGGCTTCCCAGTGTAATGGGAGGACGCGGCGCTGCCGCATGCCTCGTACCTGCGGCCAGAGGTGGCTTCTTGCCCCCGCCCAGGCTCTGCCCTTTCCAAGCCGGGCCACCCCGTGCGTCCAGCAGCCGGCCCCGGGGCAGTGGTGGAGGGGAGGGCTGGCCGCGCAGAAGCTTGAAACGGGGTGTCCCGCGCCCCATCCCCGTTCTCTACGTGCTGAAACTGAGGCCCGGGGGGCGGGGAGTCTCGAGATCAGCTCCCCGACCTGGGCAGAGAAGCCGGCGGCGAGCTGCTGGGAGGGGCACGAGCCCGGGCGCGGCCGGCCCCGCGCGGCCCTGCGCGCCCCCGCCAGCGGCGCCGCGAGCGCACAAGGCTCCCTCGGACCCGGAGAGATCCGGGCCTCGGGGCTGGATTAGTCGGGTCTGCCTGCCCCGCCCCCGCGCTCGCCGCCGCCGGCGCGCCCCCGCGCTGCGCCCGCAGCCTCCGGACCCGGGACTCGCGCCCCGACGGCGGCCCAGGGAGACCGGTGGCCCCGGAGCCCCCAGGGCGGGCGCGGCCGGGGAGCGTGCGCCGGGGAGGGGCCGGTCGCCACGGGGTCCCGAGCGTCCTGGGGCCGCCGGGGCCCCGTGCTGCGCCGCCCGCGTCCATGCCGTCCGGCTCCGGCTCCGGGACTAGTGGCGGTCGCCTGCGAAGCGCGGCGGAGTCCGGGCCCGCGCGGTGAGTGCGCTCCGCGGGCTCGGGGAGAGAGCAGGACTTGGGGGAGCCAGCGGGGCGCACGTGGCGAGCGCGCAGGGTGCACGGCGGGCGGGGTGGGCGCGCGCCTTTGTCTGCGCGGGGCGCCCCCGCTGGCCCGGCCCCGGCGGCCGCCCACCTGCGCCGAGTGGGAGCTCTTTGTCTGGGGCGGGGCGGGGCCGCGTGTCTGCGCCGAGCCTGCCCCTGGGCCCGGGGCGCCGGACAAAGCGCGCCGGACCCTCCGCGCCGCCGGCCTGCGCCTGGTACCTGAGGGGTGTGAGCGCGCCCGCAGCCCCCGGACTTTTCCATCTTGTCTTGGCTCAGTGTTGGGAGCGCTGGGTCACGTCCCTGCAGATATTCCCCGGGAATTTGGGGCCCGGGTCTGGGGCCTGCTCAGAGCTGCCCGCCCCCTGGGTCCGCCAGGCTCCGGCCCCTCGCCCAGTGTACTCGCCACCGCAGGCCTGTGCCCAGCACCCTGCAGAGCCCTAGGGTCCCGGCCTCGACTTCCCTGCATTCCTGGGTCAAGTTGTGGCCTTGGGGGATGCAGGGGCGGGACTGAGAAGAGGGGCTTCCACCGGGTGGGTGCAGAGGGTGCCCGCACCCTGCCCGAGGCTGCACTTGACTTCTTGGTTCCAGGGGTGGCCCGGGAACGCAGTGCTCGTCTGGTGTCCTTGAGCCCACTCTTGGGCAAGTGGTCTCCTGGCAGGGCACCCCGCTGGCACTCCAGGCGGGGACCAGGAGGCATTCTTCTGAGCTTTCAGTTGTCCTGCTGTGGCCCCCACCCCAGCCCGTGTGCGAGGCTTCGGTGCCTTTTCCCTGTTCTGCCAGCCTGGGCCTCCTGCCTGCTGCTGGTTTCCCCGCAGGTGAGGGCTGCTGCCGGGTTCTGGAAGCCTCCTGGGCCGGCAGCTCTTCCCACTTCCCGCACTCTTGGCTCGTCTACTTCACCTGTCACTGAAGTGCTAAGAAGCCCCTCGGCGGCCTCCAGGCTGCAGAGCGGACCACCAGGGAGGCCTTGGAGAGCGTTGGGGATTGCCGCTGCTCCCCAGCGCACACCTGTGAGGCCAGGATCAGCTCCCCGTGGGGGCACCGGTGATGTGGGACGACGGCCAAGATGCTGAGTGGGACCAGAGGGCGGGGACGCAGGGGCCAGCGGCCAGGGAGGGTCCCGCTCAGGGCAGGTGGAGGACTCTGGAGGGTCTCCAGCAGGGGGCAGCTTGCTCTGCGAGAACTGGTTTCCCGCCCGGCAGGCACGGCGCCCACACGGCCCGTGTCGTCCTGCAGGTGCTCCTTCAGACCCTGCGCCTGGCACTGCCAGCGTCACCTGGGACATTGGTGCAGAGAGAGCTACCTGCCAGGGCCGCGTAGCCTGCGGGGAGGTGCTGCTGGGGGCCGCAGAGACCCCAGAGTCGCCTGTGCTTGGCAGCAAGGGGCCTGCGGTTGGGCCTCGGGGTGGGGGTGCAGGGTCCTGTGTGTACGTTTCCAAGGGTCCCGGTTCAGGGGCATCGGGCAGGGGCCGTACCCCATTGCACCCCGTCCCCTTTCTCATACCCCGTTCCCCATGTTTTGGCTCCCTCGTGGCCCACCTCCCCCACCCCAGATGGGGGTGGCCACAGGGCTGTGGTGAAGGCCCCCGAGGGTACCCCGTGACTGCATCCTGGGCTGCTCGGCCGCCCTGTGCCTGCTGTGTCTTCTGAGGGCACCTGTGAGGAGGGAGCCTCCAAAGCCCCCTTTTGGGGTCCCCATGGTGCGGGGTCCCCAAGGGGCATCAGGAAACGAGCTGCGAAGGGCTGCTGCAGGCGGGGCCTGGAGAGAGGCTCCCAGCACCCAGCACGCCCGGTGTGGGGCAGGGGCTCCCGGGGCCGCGTCGGTGCCTGGCGCCCCTCTGCGGTGGACCTGGGGCACGGGGCCTGCCTGGGTCCAGCAGGCTGGGGCCGTGGGCGGGGACGTGCCCAGCCCGTGCCCCACTGGCCTGTCTCCCCCTCTGCTCCCTCCTGCCGAGGGGCCTCCACGCAGCCCCTTCCCCACCCGTCTTTCCCTGTGAGGTGTGCTGCGAGAGCGGGCTCTGCGGGTGTCCCGGGGCACAGTCCCCAAGAGCAAGGGGCAAGGACGGCACGTCTGGGCTGCAGGAGGCAAGGATGGGGTGGCGGTGTCCACGAGGCGGGGATGGCTGCGGTCCCTGCGCCCGGGCCACGGCCTGCGTATTCGCAGGGGGAGCCCACCCCGCCTCGCGGCCCTGCAGCCGCGTCTGCACACTACCTGCCGCCGGCCTCACCCGACAATCACCGCGGCGCCGGCTCTGCTCCCTCGCCTGCCTCGTCCCGCTCTCAGGGCCCGGCGTGTAGCCGTGCCTGGGGGGTCGCCTTTACCTTCACGAGGGCGGGGAGTGCGCCTCTGCCGCTTTCCTGGCGCGTCCCTCCCGGGCGCCCCTCTCCTCTTGACCGTTAGCGCTCGGGAGCGCCGGGGCAAGCCGGGGAGGCTCCCCGCCGCGGGGCTCTGCTGGGGTCTCGGGCTTTCCTGACGCGCTCAGAAAGGGCCTCCCCTTCCGTCGAGGTTGGGAACGCCGCCCGAGGCCCCCTGGGACGGGCCAGCTCCTCCTCCCCAGCAGGTGCCCCTCTCCTTGCCCCTGGCTGCGCCGCGCTCTTCTCTGCTCGGGCTCTCCTTCGTCTGCCCTCGCACCAGGGCCACACGGCTTTCACCAACGGTCGCGCCGTAACCAGCCTCCCACCGCATCGAGGCAGCGCCTTAGTCGCCCCAGAAAGCGCTCTCCCCCTCCTCTTCCCATCCTGCCTCCACTCCCAGCAACCACTGGCTGCTTCCTGACTCATGTGACAATGTTCTAGACCTTCGCACAGGTGGCGGTGCTCGCCGTGGGCTCCCTGGTCTGCGGTGATCTCTGCTTCGCGTGGTGTCGAGGCCACGTGCGTGTCCACAGTGCGCTCTCTGTGGCCGGGTGGTGTTGGCTGCCCCCCGGCCTCAGGCCCCCCTGCAGTGGGGCATTCGGGGGCTCCAGTGAGGCCCAGGAAAGCGTCCACCCCCCGAGCCTGCTCAGCCAGGCGCTCCCACGCCACCTTGTCGGCATTCTCCGAGGTGGCACCTTGGCGGGGAGAGCAGACAGCTCTGGGGGCCGCCTCCCCCCATTTCACGTCCTGGCCAAGCTCTGTGGCTGTGGAGGTTCTTGGCGGCAGCAGCGTCCCCCTTTGCCCTTTCCCGTTTTGCCGCCGGCTGTGGCGTGTGGCGTGTCTTCTGCGTGTCGGTTTTGTGACTAACCGCCAGAGTTGCTTTCCTGTTTTTCATCCGTTAAAGGGAGAGTCTGGCGTCTGGGAGAAGGGTAGCAGGAGGCGGGGGAGCGTCCTCTCCCCTGCCCCCTAGGCGGGGTCCTGGCCCTGCAGCCCCTCCCCCGTCACGACCCTGGCTCCCTCCTCCCTGAGCTCACGCTCCTTTCTGGACATTTGAAGCTGAGTCCTCCCTCGCGCCCACCCCGCCGAGCCCAGCATTCGCCCCTTTTCCCAGAGGCCGCGCTCGCTCCGGCCTTGCTAAGTTTGCACGCGTGCACGTGTGGAAATGCCGCCACGCGCCCCTGCTGCTGGTGCCGGCCGTCGTCCAGGTACCCGTGTCGGCCCACCCATCTGGAGTGCCAGGGGCTGCCGGGGACACGCCAGGGGCGACGGCCGCCTTCTCGTTGTCCGCTCGGCACTGGCCCTGCCCCCGGCCCCCCGCCCCCTGCCCTGGCCTGAGTCCCTAGAGGCTGGGGCAAAGGCGCGGACCCGAGGCCAGGGGACGTGTGTGCACGCGTGTGCAGAGCCCGGGCTGGGCGCGCCCCCTGCAGACGCGGCGCAGCTCGCCCTCACTCGCCCTCCTGGGTCCCGGGGCGGGGCTCTGTCCCTCTGGCCTCACCATCTGCTCTCTTGCAGGCGTCCGTGGGCTCCGAGAAGCTCTTTGCGCCGGCAGCTGGTAAAGGTAGGCACAGCCCTGGCCCTGCCCTGGGCCTTCGCCGAGGGGCAGGCTTGCTCCCGTTGTCCAGGCGACGAGCATATGCTCCTGGTCCTCACCGGGAGGAGGGAGGCAGGGCGGGCATGGGCGGGTCTGCCAGGCGGGTTCTGAGGGCTGGCGCCGCAGTTGCCTTTACGTGCCTCTGAGGCACGAGGCCTGCTTTTCAAATCAAAGCATTAAGCGAACCCGAGCCAGCGAAGGCAGAGGCGTGCTGGTGAGTGGGCAGGCGGAAGGCACGGAAGGGTCCTGCCAGCACCTCAGGCGGCGTCTACCACACGGTCTGCCCTGGGGGCAGAGTCCGTGGACACCAAGGGGGCGGCTGCCTCTGGGAGATGCCCCGAGCCCTGGGAGCAGGAGAAGCGAGGCCGCCAGCCCTTCCCTTCTGAAGCCCCTCCCACGTTGGCTGCGCAGCCTGGGGCCCGGCGGGTCGGAGCAGTCAGGGTGGCCGAGGCCGCACTGCGGTGACACGGGCCCCTGCCCGCTGGCTGCTCGGGGCCGCCCGCCATGCTGGGGCGCCTGGCCCTTAGGCCCTCGGGTCTCGTCTGGGGGCAGCACATGGCACTACGCTTAGGCCCCACCCTGTCCGCCCGTGATCCCCGCCCTCTCCTAGAGCGGCCCAGGAGTGCCACGAGGGTGTCAG
The DNA here is from genome assembly GCA_029593785.1 of Cabassous unicinctus. Lineage (NCBI taxonomy): Eukaryota > Metazoa > Chordata > Mammalia > Cingulata > Chlamyphoridae > Cabassous > Cabassous unicinctus. The sequence goes on from JAQZBX010077767.1 coordinate 6,343, forward strand.
ATGGTGCTTCTTCAGGGCGGCGAGTCCTTCCGCGGGGATGCGGCCCTGGGCCCGCCCTGGGGTCGTGGCTGGTTCGGGTCCCCGGCTACAGAGCCCTTGGTCTGGTGCCCACCGGGGCTCCCCAAGGATGACGACACAGTGTGGAGCCGCACGCGGGTCTCAGCCCGGCCCCTGACCTCTGGGGGGCCACTGTGGATGCGGGAGCGGGTGGCCAGTTGGAGAAGCCGGTGCAGAGGACGGAAGGCAGCTTGTGTGGCGCAAGGGGGCGGCTGCCCCGGGGAGACGTGGGGCTGGAGCGCATGTCGGCGAGCAGGGGCCGGTCTGCTTCGGCGGTGGCCCGGCTCTCCGCCTCACTGCGCCTCTGTCGCAGCTGCACCCCGCTCGTCCGCCTGGGGAGCGGGGTGTGGGGGTGCCCGCGTGGGTGCCCCCCGTGGGCCGACTCTGGCGCCAAGCACGCCCCGTCGGCATGGGCGGGGTGGGGCGGGCGCAGGTGACCCTGAGGGCTGAGAGAGCCAGGCCTGCTGTGCTCGGGGGGCTGGGGGGGGGGCCCTCCAGGCCTGGCTGCTCACGGCCCCTCTCCCCGCAGGGCCCGCACTGGGCGAGAGGCGGGAGGCGGCAACCGCGCCCAAGGTCTCGGGGCTGGAGCGGAGCCGCGAGCTGAGCACCGAGGCGCCCTTCCTGCTGGCCCTGCCCAGCCCCGCGGCCGCCGTCGCGCCCCCCTCGGGCCCCCCGCCCGGCGCCCGGGCCGGCCCCCTGGTGAAGAAGGAAGCCCCCGGCCCGCCCCGCGCCGCCCCGCAGCCGCTGTCCGCACTCCCCCAGCCCCGGGTCCCGCTCCCAACCCACGTGCCTCTCTCCCCGGGCGCCTTCCAGGGCCACGGCCAGCTCACGCACAGCGGCCTGCGCGGCCTCAGGTAGGGCGCCCGGGACACCTGCGGGGGGCAGGCGGGGCGCCGGCGGGCAGGTGGTGAGCGCGCTCCCTCCAGCAGGAGCAGCAGCGCCGGCCTCGGCCCCTCGAAGCACGCGGCCCTGTCGCCTCACAGGCCCGGCCCCAGCCTCTCTACCTCGCGCTTTGCACTCCAGTCCCAGGCCCAGCACCAGCTCCACGCGGCAGCCATGTTCGCCGCCCCCCCGGCCCTGCCCCCTGCGCTCCCCGCCGGCAGCCTGCTCATCCCCGGACACCCAGCCGGTAGGCCCCGGGCTCCACGGCCACCCCCAGCAGGCCCGCCCACGGCCCCGGCTTCCCCCGGGGAGGGTGGGAGGGCCCGGGGGCTGCTCGTCTGAAGGCCCTGCCCGCCAGCTGCTCGGGGCCCCAGCTCCCCAGAGGGCCCAGCCACGCGCGCCTCACGTGTGCGTGCACGCTCGGCGTACGTGCCCTGCACACTCGACGCGGGTGGGCGGGCGCCTGCAGGCGGGCGTGGGGCGTGCGTTCTCACCCTGGGGTGGCTCCATCACGGCGCTCGGGGCTGCTGGAGCATTGCGTATGCCCTCCCGCGCCTGCGTTCCACGGTCCCTGAACGCGTGCCCAGGGCGCAGTGCCCCCCGCCTGCCCCGGCGCCCTCATCCCTGAGGCCCCGGCGGCGGCGGCTCACGCCATCTCTCCCGCAGATGCCAGCCTGCTGGTCTCCCTGCACCACCCGGCCGCGTGCTGCCAGCCTCCCTCGGGGATTCTCATCGGTACTTGCCACGGGCACCCCCTCCACCCCAGGGCCTTGCGTGCCGCGGCCTCCGCAGCCGACGTGCCTCTCGTTCCTCTGCTCCCCAGATCACGAGCTGCTCCGGCAAGAGCTGAACACGCGTTTCCTGGTGCAGAGCGCGGAACGGCCGGCGGCCTCGCTGGGCCCGGCTCTGCTGCGAGCCGAGTTCCACCAGCACCAGCACATGCACCAGCACACGCACCAGCACACCTTTGCCCCCTTCCCCGCCGGGCTGCCCCCTGCGCCGCCCGCCGCGCCCCTGCCGGTGCGTAGGCTGCCATGCCGCGGGGGGCCAGGCAGGCGCACACGCTCTGTGGTCGCGCCCCCTGTCCGGGCTGGGGTCCGCGGAGGCCAGGCTGGTTCTCGCAGGCTCTGCGGCAGATGCCAGGTCCGGAGGCCGGGCCAGGCGGGACCGCGGGGTCCAGAGCCCTCGGGCCCCTCCCCGCAGCCGGCCCACCTGCGCCCGGGCTACGTGCCCACCTCTCACCACGCTCCTTTGTGCTCAGGCCATCTGTGTTCCCAGCTCTGGAACCGCCAGTGGGGAGACGCCAAGGAACCGTGGGGCTGGCGCCACGGGAGGCCTGGGGGGCACTGGCCAGCGGCGGGGGCAGCTATGCGAGCGGCCTCACCTGCCCCCTTTCCCTTCCAGTTTGACAAGTACACGTCCAAGCTGGACAGCTCCTACTTCCGACATTCCAGCGTGAGTGCGCACCATGTCCGACCCGTGCGGGCCCACACGGGGCCCTCAGCGTGGCAGGGGGCTGAGGCTGCCACCCGGGCGAGGGCTGTGTGCCCTGGGGGGCCACACCGTGCCGGCCCCACCCCGAGACCCACTTTCTTTCTCTTGCAGTTCTTCCCACGCTACCCGCCCGCTGTCCCGGGCATGGCCGGCCTGCTCCCCCACCCAGGCCCCTTCGGGTCGCTGCAGGGCGCCTTCCAGCCCAAGGTGCCAGCAGGAGCCCAGAGCCCCTCCCTCAGGAGCGCTGCAGCCTGGGTGGGGAGGTGGGGCAGGTAGAGGTGCGGTGGCGGCGTGGGGGCCTGGGGGCTGTGGGGGCGGCTCGCGCTCACTCCTCCCTCTCCCCAGACGTCAAACCCAGTCGAGGTGACGGGCAGACCTGGCGCCGTCCACGTTCTCCTGCAGAAAGCCCCTGGGGTAGGCGAAGGCGTGTCGCTGGCCCAGCAGCCCGCCCCTCTCCCCAGGGACGCATCCCTCCCCTGCACGAGGGTGGGTGACGCTGCTTCTCCCCGTGTGTGCCCGCAGGTGCCCGACCCATACCGGACGGTGGCCAGGGTGAGCGTGGTGTCCTTTGCTGGGAGGAAGGAACGTGGCGGGAAACGCGGCGAGGAGTCTAGGGCAGGGGCGGGGTCCTGGGTGTGGTCTGGCCCCGAGTCCCCGTGGTGGCAGGGGTCTGGGGCGAGGGGGAGGGGCAGGGGGCCTGCTGAGCGCCTGTTGTCTTCTGTCACAGAAACCAGGGAAGTGGTGCGCAGTCCACGTGCAGATAGCTTGGCAGATCCTTCACCACCAGCAGCAGGTCAAGGTGAGCCGCCGGGTGGGGGCGGGCCCAGGAGCAGGTGCGGGCAGGTGCTCACCATCCTCGCAGGCCAGCGAAGCCTGTGCCTGGGCGCTGAGCCGCTGTGTGCGGGGTGCAGAGCTGGGGGCCGGGTTGGGGGCCGGGGGGAGGCGGTCCCGTCCCACCGCTGAGCTGCAGCCGTGAAGGGCTAAGGTCTGCCCTGGCCCACCCACGCTCACGGGGCACTCCTGGGTCTCCAGCCGTCCTGTCCTGCCTGCCCTCCGCAAGCACTGACTGAGCGCCTGCTGCGTGCTGGCCCTGCCCTGGCCTGGAACGTGCTGGAAGCGCAGGGTGGTGCCAGGGGCATGGCTGGATGAGGAGCTGCAGGGAGCAGTGGGCAGGAAACAGGCCTTGAGCCCGTGGGCCCCTTCCTGAGCCCTGCGGAGTTGGGGGAGTGAAATGGGGCTAACCCTAGAGACCCGACAGAAAGGGGCTCATGTCTGGGGACCCCTAAAAGACAGGATGAAGGCGGCGGGCCGTGGTCCACGTGGGCGAGGGGCCGTGCAAGCCTGGGGCACGCTGTCCCGTGGGGGCTTCCTGCCCACTCCTGGGCACCCCTGGGCTGGTGCTCACTCGCCCAGTCACGGGGCGCTCCCAGCCCAAGGCCTCCACTGCCCAGGGCTGCCCGGCCAGGCCCTGCTTCTGGGGCCCCCAGGCCCGTGCTGTCCCACTGCCCAAGTGGGACTGAGCCTTTGAAACGCAGCTGCTGTGGAACAGAAGGAAAAGCTCCGACTTCGTTTAATTTTAACTTAAAAATCAGTACAGAGTCCATTCACTGAAAAACTTGTAAGCATGTTTGTGTTTCAATTTCCTGGGCTCCTCAGAAAATTCCATGAGTCGTGTTGGGTTAGCAGAGGGAACCAGTGGCTCACAGTGTTGAGGCTAAGATAGACGTGCAAGTCGCGCCGTCACCGGAGCGATGCTCCCCCAGAGACTGTCCTCCGGGCTGCCTGCCGCGCCTGTCCTGGCTGTCGTGCCGAGGGCTCTCGTCGCCTCCTGGCTGCTCCCTCGGAGGCTGCCCCCCTCCCTGTCCGAATTTCCGGCCCCTATGAAGTCTGCGGGGGCAGGGCCAAGACCACGCAGGTGGGGCCGGGCCGCACCTCAACCGAAGTCTCGTCGGAGGTTCTCGGCGCGTTCACGCCACGGCCCTGGACGGAGGTGAAGAACGTGCTTTTCTGGGGTACAAACGGCTCCAAACCACCTGGGTTTGCGAGTCCACTTTTTGAACTGTAAATTCTACAAAACCGAAACGCAGACAAGGCATTTCCCATGAGGACAGCGCCCAAGTGAGGCGAGCTCTGAGTGCCAGCCACACCAGTCTCCAGGATGCGAGAGGAAGCAAGACATCTCAGGCATTCGCGCCCCAATGATGTGTCGCCACGGCGGCTAATCTTACCCGGGCCTGCAGGACACTCCGGACCATGCGCAGCTCTCGCCTCCACTGGGCAGCGCGGCCGCAGGCCCTGGGCACCGTTGCTCACAGCTGCAGGCTCTGGCCACAGTGGGGCGCCTGTCCCCAGCCGCCAGCAGCCCACCACGGCCCCGGGGTCCTGACACGCTCTGTCGCTTTCAGCAGTTGCAGCTGGACCCCCACAAGCTGGAGGTGGGTGCAAAGCTGGACCTGTTCAGCCGGCCTCCTGCCCCAGGTGTGTTTGCCGGGTTCCACTGCCCGCAGGATCTCGCCCGGCCCCTCTTTGCCAGCACAGGTGAGAAGCACGTCCGCCTGCGTGGCCCTGCAGAGGGTGGGAGGGGCCCGCCGGGCGCCAGCAGGGCCAGGCCTCCAGCTCGGGGCCCCTGCAGCGGTGGTGATGGCCCCTCCTGCTCTGCCCTCACTTGTGGCAGGGACAGGAACTCGGGACCCGTAGGCAAAGTGTTCGCTTTCCCGCACGGCGAGCGCTGGGGAGGCGGGGGCAGTTCTGCCAGCCCCTTTCTCACCTGCCCCCATCTCCCCAGAGCCGCCCTGGGTGGGTGGTCCGGCCGACCACGGGGCTGCTCGTCAAGCCAAGCTCTTCCCCCGCCAAGCTCCTCCATCCAGGAAGGGTCTAGGGCTCCATCGAGCACCCCCAGGTTCAGGGTTTGCCATGAGGACCTGCTGCAGCCTTGGAAAGGGCACAGCCCCCAGGAACCCCCAGGACCCCCCAGCGAAGAGGGTGCAGCTCCCCGGACCCCCCAGCAAGGGTGGAGGCCCCGGGCCGAGCGCTGCCCCAAGCTAGTGCCCCCGGCGGTTTCATCGAGCTTCGTGCATCCGTGGTCTGTGGCTGGGCCTCCTCCGGCCCCGTGGAGTCCCCTCCCCAGCTTGAGGTGCATCCTGACACCTGCGTCGGCCCCACCTGGCTCTTCTTTACTCCTCTGGTGCGTTAAAACTTGCGTGTCGGGTTCCACCAGGAGCAGTGGAGGTTTTCCTGGAATCGGGTTGGAAATACGTGTCAAAGCGAGGGGCCTCGTATCTTTCTGGTGTCATCGCCCGTCCTTCTGTCTGGGCCCTGTGGGAGCTGGCCCCGCCCGCGTGCTGCTCCCTGCTGCCGCTGGGGCTGGCTTTAGCGACCTCCCTGTGGCCGCTTCTGCGCCTCTGGTCACTCCCGCTGGCCCCAGCCCGTCTGCAGGGCACGAGCCTGCGCTCACTCCACACCTCACAGCTGCCTCCGCTGGCCCCATCTGCGCCTGTTGGCGGGGGTGCCGCGAGCGCGTCAGGTTCCCGTTTCTACCGCGACGGTGTGCCGCATGCTACCGAGCACTTTTTTCCGTGTCTCTTGAGTTGATCGATGTGTTGGTTTTTTCGCTCCTTTAGTCTCTTCGTGTATTCGTTTCCACCAACTGACATATAATATTTAAAAGCCTATCTGGAAAAGAAAATCTTGAATTCGTAGGAGAAACTCAACCTGCTCTTGAAGTACAGGCTTTTTTATATACTTCTGCAGTCACCTTGCCAAGACCGTTTTCCCAAGTGCGTCTGGCCTGTGATTCTCCTGTCTTGTACTGTTCTCGTCTGGCTTTGTAACCACGGGCATGTGTGGCTTCTTGAATGAGTTGGGATTTTCCCCTTTTCCTACTCTTTGGAGGTTTTCCTAAGGTTGAGGCCACAGCCGCCTTGGCTTTGGAGCTTGCTAGAACTCGCGTTTTAGGCTCTGTGGCTGGTGTTTTGAGTTTCTTTTTTTTTTTTTTTTTGGTATAGGGCTATTTATATTTTCTGTTTCTTCTTGAGTCCATTTCAATTACTTAGATTTTTTTTTAGTAGCTGCTTGGTTGCGTGTCACTGTCCGTCTGCATTCGCAGCAGCTTGCTCGTGAGCGCCTCCACAGCCTGGGCCTGTAAGCCCAGTGATCCTTAGTGAGGTCAGCTGTGCCTTCTGCTTTTCCCTCTTGAAGCTTGTCAGAGGTTTGTGTGGTTTTATTCGCATTTATGAAGAAACAGCTTTTGCCCTGGCTGATCTCCGGTGTGCGCTCGTGCCTCCTGCTTTGTCTTAGCTTTGTGGTCCCTTGCGGGGCTCGACTCTGCCCCCACCTGTCTTGTGCATTGTTCTTTGCACGCAGGCAGGTCGAGCTGTCTCCTGACTTCCGTTCTGATTCCTTTGACATTTGAGCTGTTTATAGGAGCGTGGCTTTAGAGTTCTAGCTGAGAGCCTCAAGCAGACTGGAAACCGAGAGTTTCTGCCCCGCCGTCTGCAGCGGGGAGGGGCCTGGTGCGTGCCATTGCTGGGTCCCCCGAGATCAGGGCTGGGGGTGGGAGGGATGCCCCTGGCAGGCGCTGCTGCTGGTCTGGAGTGGAGAAGGCTGTGGCCCCTTCCTGAGGGACAGGGCCGGGCCCTGCATCCTGAGGCTTCGGGAGCAGCTCCGCCAGGGCTGTGTCTTGACCTCCTCTCCCTCCGGGTGGCCCTGCTGCGACCAGTGCCTCCCCCCCTGCTCCCACATTGGGTCCCGAGGCAGCAGCACCGCCCAGTTTGGGGAAGGAGGGGCTCCCTCCCAGCAGCCAGGCTCTGCCTGCACAAGCCCGGAGTCGGGGTGAAGGCCCAGGAGGAGACGAGCGCACTCTCCACACCCCGCGGAGGGCACCACCGGCCACCTGGGGCCGAGGCTGCGGCCGTGGGGGTGCCTGAGGGCCGGCGCTCTCGGGCCCCTGTCACCTGGACCCCCCAGCAGGTGCCGCCCATCCTGTCACCCACCCATTCGGACCCTCAGCCCATCACAGCAACTTCCTGCCCACCAGCCACCTGGCAGGTAGGTGCCTGCCCTCAGCAGAGCTCAGGCTGGGGAGTGGGGTGGGGCAGGCCCCGTTCTCGGATGGCCTGCAGGCGGCTTCGGTGGCACCCGCCAGGCTCTGAGCCGCTGAAGCCCCGGGCCGGGGTGGGGGCCCCAGGCAGAGCTGGCCCTGAGCCCCAGGGGCCTCCGCAGACCCTTTCGGCAGGTCCAGCACCTTTGGGGGCCTCGGGAGCCTGGGGAGCCACGCCTTCGGCGGCCTGGGCAGCCACGTGCTGAGTGAGTGACCCCGCGCACGGCTCCTCTCCCCGCAAGCGGCACGCGTGTCGGAGCTCCGGGAGCGCCAGGCCCGTGCCTTGCTGGGACGCAGCCCCTCACGGTTGGTGGCTGGGCTCCGACCCTGCGGGGGGCCGGCCGAGCGGCCC
>JAQZBX010077768.1:0-14240 GCA_029593785.1 Cabassous unicinctus
CCTATCCGAAAATGATACTCAGGAACTCAGGCTTCTTTCACCTTGTGGCTCTGCCTAGGACCAGCTCATAATTTTTCATTGGTTCTTCCATATTCAGTGGGCCAGCAAGCAGAGAAGGCCACATCCACCATCAACTGCTTGCCCCAGAAATGACACATCATATCCTATCATGTTTTATTAGTGAAAACTAATGATACAGCCCAACCAAGATGCAAGGGGGTTGAGAAACTGTTTAGCTGTGTGCCTAGAATGAGGAGATGGGTTTGATGAGCATCTAGCCGGTCTTTACCCTGATGGAGGGAAATTGGGAGAAAGGGCTCCCAATTTTCCCATTGATCTAGAATGGGTACAGATGGTGAAGGAGAATCATAGGATTGGTTTTCCAGCTCCATCCACCACCACTCCAAGAAAAGGTTCTCCAGTGGAACAAAGTAGCCCCAAATGGAGGCTGTGGTATGGAGCTCCTGCTGAGTAGGAAAGGCTGAAGTGTTGTGACTCCCTAGATTGAACCATGCCCAGGAAGATACTGAGGGATCTGCTGGCCTTCTTGGACCAATGTGCCACTTGAAGGTGCTCAGATAAGATCCTGCCTATTCTAAAATAACAATCCCCAAAGTAGGCAAACAGCAGACACCATCCCCTATTCAGCTCCTGCAAGGGACCAAAGGATTGGGCTGCTATCTCCATCCCACTGATGAGAATTTGCCCACAGATGTCTTCTCCCTCCTGCTCCCCTCACCAAATCTTATTGTCAAAATATCATGTGATAGTTTGAAGTTGATGAATCCCACAAAGAAAAAGATTATGTTTTTAAATTAATCCATTCCTGAGGGTATACGACCCTTTTGATTTGGACTACATCAGTGAGGTGTGACTCAAGTTGAGTCTCCACCTCTTGCTGGTCTTATATAAATGGAGACAAACAGAGAGAGAGAGAGAAAGGAAAAGGGAGTTCTGCCATTTTTGATCCTGCCATGTGAAAGAGAACTTGAAGATAGCTAGCAGCCAAAGCTTAAGTATGAAGGCCCCAAAAGGCTGGGCCCACAGAGCAGCTCAAGGCTGAAGGGACAAGCCCTATACCTGGTTGCCCACAGCTGAGCTCTGGCAGATGGTAAATTCTGGAGGGGAAGGCAGGGACCTTGGCAGAAATCGGTGGCCATCTTGCTTCGCCACGTGGCAGGACCTCTGAGAAGCATCTCTGCTAATGCCTTGATTTAGACATTCCACGGCCTCAGAACTGTAAGCTTTTGTCCTAAATAAGGTCTCCATTATAAAAGCCAAGCCATTTCTGGTACTTTGCATTGGCAGCCCTGTGGCAAACTAAGACACATCTATTATGCCTGTAGAGTTCTGGTGCTTTTCATTTGTGTAATGTTTACCCTCCCTTGCTGTAGAAATTACAATTCTGGAGAAACACTGTGCTTCTATTCTTCCTTATAAATTCTGTTTCTTTGTTTATTTAGCTACAATTTAATTACAATTTCTCCTCTCTTCAATCTGTTAGTGGTCCCTCAAAGGCTTTATACACCTTCACTTAATACTTAATTCTATACTTTTTGGTTGTTTCTGTGTAATGAAAGTCGGTTATTTTCTTAACTGTGGCTAGCCTCAAAAGACCTAAATATTGTGTTGCCCCAAAATAAATAAATAAATAAACTCAAGTGACGTTACACCTACTAAGATAAATTATAGTATTTACAAGCCACTGCTTCTTCTTTCTAAGAGGCTATAGCCACAGCCCAGCAGGTGTCCAGCTACCCACTCCTGCCCTGCTTAGTGCTCACTTTTCCTTTTAATGTGGTGCTCCAGTAAATGCCAGGGATATCTGACAGTATTGGAACTCGCTCCAGCCATTTATATCTGCCTCTCTCAGCTCAGCCATGGCTTTCTTTAACATAAATCTCCTGAAAGCCACCACAGGGGCTTCAAAACTCAAGCTACTTTTCGGCTCAATTGATTGTACGTGCAACATGTCTCCAGGGCTATTTGCAGACAAGATGGAGAAAAAAGTCCAACATCCAAAAGCCAGGAGAAATGATCTTATTTTAAATCATTTGGTGGCATTTTGGAAGACCTAGCAAGTTGGGGTTTCAGACCATCTACAAAAGCACAAATTCAGAAGTTAATCACTGTAAAGCTCCTCAGACAAATATCTACATCCAGGAAATGGGACATCTACTATTGTTATCTCTAGTCTCTGGAAGCAGGCAGCACCCCGGGATAATCATGGGGTAGCATCAATTATGCTCAAAGGAAATCGGACTGGTAGGTTTGAAGAAATAGCAAAATAGCAGAGAATCAGACCACTCCCATCATCTTCACAAACTAGACTTGTACTCCCTTTTTCCCAGTATTCCCTATTGTAGTCAATGGCGCCACCATCCACTCCATGTCCCCGCCACAGAGTCACCTCCACCTCCTTCTTCTCCTCCCTCCTTTCCTGCACCCAGCCATTCACAAAGGCCTGTCAACTTTCCCCCATACCTACATCTAGAGTTGGATATCCTCACTAAGTCAGAAGTTCTATATTTCTTACCTGGCCTTTTGCAGCTTTCTTCTGTCAGGCTCTTCCCACATCTATCCATCATACAGCTGCCAAAGTTATTGTCCAAAAGAAAATCTGATCCAACCACACCCCTGTAAAAAAGCAGCCATATGTCCCTGATTTGCAATGCCTCACCATGGCCTAAAGTACTCTCTTCATTCTGCCCCTCCCCAACCCTGCTTTCCTTTCTAACTTTATCTCCCTCCACACCACACTAGACAGGCCACTCCTGTTCTCAAAGGACTTCTCCCCTTCTGCAGCAAGCATCTCTTTTGCAGGTGCTATGCTCTCTACCCTGGGTATCCTGCCCTTGCCCCATTTCTCCTTATCGAACTCCTGTACATCCTTCAAAGCCCACTTCCAACCAGGACTTCCTGGTGAAGCTTCTCTGATATCCACAGCAAGGGTCATTGCTCCCTCCTTGGCATTCCCAAATACCTTGTCCCACTGATTCAGACCTTGTCCCTGTGATTCAAAGATTTCAAGCTAACCTAGTGTGGGGATTATGCCTAGTTCTGAGCAACTAGCACAACTCATTGCCCAGAGTAAGCACTTGGTGTCTGTTGAATGAATGAGGGAAGGAGAAAGGACGGGAGAGATGACTAAAAGCCCTTCATGTTCCCTTCAAATCTCAAAAAGTCATTATCTCCATTGTGTACTTGCCAAAGAAATGCCAAATGAAGCCATCATTCTATATAGTATGAAAGTCAAGTTCATTTATATTTTTCTATCTATTATCTATAATTAACATTTTTTACTGTATTGACATCAAGTTCTTAGGGAAAAATTCAGATTTATCAATAAAGATTTTCCTAAACACATCAAAAATCTTAAGTTAGATAACCCAAATGTTCTCAATGCAAAATCTGAAAGATTCACAATTAAACATAGCACAAGAATAAATAACCCAAAGATTCCTAATTTACCAAAATAAAAGAGAACTTTCTGGCAATCCCCAAAGAAAATTCTCAAAACTCCTATTTAAAACATCTCTGAAAACACACACACACACACCAGAAACACCAAAAATAAAGTCAAAGAGACAATCTACTCTAAAATCTGGAAAGAATTACACCAACTATAAGAAAGGTAGAGTTGAATTGAGAAATAGACACCTACAATTTATCCAATGACATACCCAGACTTTAATTAATGAAGAAAAAAAAAAACTGTCTGAAAATAGGAAGTTTCTTAAGAGATTGTACATCTACCACAATATGCCCATGGACTCCCAAGCCAGGCTGGGCAAGCTATCAATGTATCATTCAGTTACTAACCTGTTACTAACAGTTACTAACTGTTACTATCCTGTGAATAGTTCCAACCCTGACTCACCTCCATCAGCTCTTCTTCCTCACCCAACACCCTCTCCCAGCCATCCTTAACTATCTTTTCATATATAGGGAGACAATGTAAATTCCAGGGATAGGAAGAAATTTGTGTGATTTGGTATATTTCAGGAATTGTGGTACCAACAAATAAAGCACTGAAAGTAGATTCGACAAGAAGAAATACTTAACTATGAGAAATCACAAGGGAAAGGTTTAAGCCTCTAGAAGGTAGTGGGGGAGTGTACAACCTTGAACATGACTTCTTGTGAGATCCAGGAAAAAATTTCAGAAACTCTTTGGTGCCCTTCAGAATAACAGGTTTTTTTTTTTGGTTGTTGTTGTTGTTTTTTCTGAAGGAGATAGTACTGTCTGAGATGAAAAATAAGATTAGATGAGGGATTCTTCATCGAAGGTCCATGGAGAGAAGGCAGGGCATTCATGAACGTGAATGGGGAAAATATTGAAATATTTCATTTTTACCAACAGCTAGTTGAAATTTAGTATTTCCTTTAACTATGACTATAGGCTGAAAAACCCACATAGTAGTAATCACTGTACCTGTGACTTTGTCTCCAATAGAAATCACAGATGTTTTCATGACACATTATCGTTAATGAAGATACCTTTAATTATCTTTCTTTTCTTTATTAGAGAAGTTGTGGGTTTACAGAACAATCATTCATAAAGTACAGTACTCCCATATACCACCATATTATTACCACCTTGCATTGGTGTGGAACATTTGTTACAATTGATGAAAGCACATTTTTATAATTGTACTATTAACTATAGTCCATGGTCTAACTTGGGGTTCACTGTTTGTGTAGTGTAATTCCATAGATTTTTTTTTTAATTTCTGTTACCATTTATACAATCTAACATTTCCCCTTTTAACCACATTCAGGAATATATTTCAGTACTGTTAATTACATTCACAATGTTGTGCTACCATCATCACGGCCATCTATTACCTAAACATTTCCATCATTCCAAATAGAAACCCTCTAGATTCTAAGCCTTAATTTCCCATTCCCTATCCCCTGAATATCTTTTATGCAGATCATTACTTGAAATTACAGTAGCTATCAGAATTGCTACTAGATCTTTTGCTTAATTCATCAGTAAAGAAGAATATATATTGCTAATTGACAGTGTTTTAAAAAAGATTTTGCTCTGGAAATCTAAATAAATGTAAAAAATCACTGGAAATCTAAATAAATATTAAAAAAAGATTTTGCTAACAGTATTTCAATATTATTTGTTTCCTTGGAAATCATATGTATTTCATTTTATGCATTCAAAGTATTATTCTAAGAAGTGGTCTATGGGATTCATCTTACTGCAAAGAGATACATGGATTAGGTGAAAAGAGAATTAGATAAGATGAGCAAGTAATGAAAGGGAAAAATGCAATACTCAAATTAAAATCCACATTAAAGGCAGCAAGTGGAAGAATGAATTTGGAGCAAAATTAGTCTATGATGGAGAAAACAAACTAGTTATATACCAAAGAGAAAGAGTCAAATATATGAGAAATTTTAGAAAGAAGACAGGAGAAGGACAGGAAACAAATGCTAATATGTAAATGGATAACTCTGAAAGAGAGAGAAGTACAAATAAAACTAAACAATCACATATTATAAAAGGAAAAGAAATGTGTTTAAGCTGAAGACATTACCATGCAAGAATTCATGAGTTCCCAAGCAAAATTAATGAGAAAAGGTCTTCCTTGCACACACTCTGAAAAAACACCCTTAAATTCAAATGTAAAGAAATATATCCAAATCCCTACAAACAGATTACCTACAAAGAAAGAATAATCACATTGGCCTCACATTTCTCCTCTGCAGTAGTAGTTGCCAAAAAAAATAATTGAACAACATATACAAAGTTTTGAGACAATATGATAGGGATCCAAGAATTTTATAGCTGGTTAGCTTTTTTCATGTGTAAAAGCAACAGAAAAGTATTCTCTGAGAGGAAAGATCTCAAAAAAAAATCACAGGCAAACCCATCCAAGACATAAAAAATAAGGAAAATATTCCAATTCATTTAAATGATGTTAACATATTCCTAATGACAAACAGTAGCACAAAAAGTAAACCATCATTCATTCTCACTTATAACTATAATTCAAAATCCTAAATAAAATACAGGCACTTTTTTCAAAATCCTAAATAAAATACAAAACACTCATTCCTATTCCTCTTTTTTCCTACTCACAGAGTTCACCTTTCACAATAAGGGATGAAAATTTCAGATTTCCACTTTTTTCTGCTTCCTTTGCAGCTGGGGACAACTGTGGAACCTGTTCTAACCAATGAAACAGGAAAGGAAAGTGTGCTTTGGGGCTTAGGAAGATAGTCATCTCTAGTAGAGATGTGGAGAATGCTCTTTTCATTTTCACCCTCTCATTCCTGTTTTGTACATAGTTGGGCAAGAAATGACACTTGGAGCTGCTATGGCCATCATACAACAATGAGGAAAAGGCCAAAAGAATCCCAGAGACTCTGACTCAATGCCCTAATGCTGTTGAGATACAAAGTAAACCTGGAATTGCAAACCTCCAGACTTCTGTCTGGTATGAGGGATTATTGAAAGGTCATCATCCTTTTTGCCTCAGTTTTTTAGTATTCCGTCCAATACTAACACACTAACAAAGCACCATATTAAACAAACAATATGCAATAAACAGGTAGGATTTATCTAGAAATGAAAGAAAATACAATAACAGGAATATATTACTATAATTTATGAAAGCAGTAGATCAAAAGAGGGGGAAAAACATGATCATTTTGTTAGATAATGGAACACATTTACATCACACTTATGTTGTGCCAGGCACTATTCAAAGCACTTTGCATATATTAAATGATTTAATCCTAGAATAATCATGTGAAGTAAGTACCACTATTATTCTGTTTTACATATGAGGATATTGAGGCACAGAGGGGTTTAAAACTTGCTTAAGGTCACACATTTACTAAGTAGTAGAGTCAGTGTGAAACCAAGAGCTTGTGCTATTAACCACAAGGACTTGCTAGATACCTGCCTAGTAGTTCAAAAATTCACTACCGTTTTCTGGAAGAAAAAAAAATCTTAGGGAACCAAGACTAGAAGGAGGCCAGCAGTCAACTTTAACTTCATATTTATAACAGATAACTAAAAAAATTAAGGTCCCAATGGGTGGAAGGTACATGGCCAATTGTTACACTCTCTTTTGTATTATTTTTTATTCTAAACAGAAAATTTATATTCTTATGGACAGCAATTTAAAAAGGCAAGTATATGCATTACTATCTCTTATACTTAATGATACAATAAGATAAGAAAGAGGAATTAAATCCAAATATTGGAGACAATGAGAAAATGAAATAGTAGTACATTTCACAGGTGTTTGACTGCCTAATTTTCAAAATAAAGATAAACATTTGAAATTCAACTGGTATTAATACATGTCAGGGCACAGGCTCACCACAGAGATAATGGAAAAGAAACTTCAGTGACCACATACAAGAAATACAGGCTTTGCAAAAATAGTTTGGAAAAGTCCCCATATAAATGGGCAACCATAGCTATCAACAAGCAAGAAAAGCCATTCTGGAAAAGGAGAATAATTTGATTTCCAGAATTAACACATTATAGTACTCAAAATTTCCAGTTCACAACAAAAATTACAGTATACAAAGAGACAGGAAAAGATGGCTCATTCACAGGAAAAAAATTTATTTGATGGAAATTATCCTTTAGGAATTCCACACATTGGAATTAGTAGTCAATGATGCTAAAGCAACTATCTTAAAGATGCTCAATGAGCTAAAGTAAACCATGGACAAAGACCTAAAGGAAGTCAGGATAACAATATATGGACAAACAGGGAATGCCAAAACCTGAATGGCCTTGGGGCAATATCGAACATATCAATATACTCGTAATGGAAGTACAAGGGGCAAAAAAATTTTTTCTAAATTTGATAAAAGACATGAATTTACACATCCAACAATCTCAACAAATTCCAAGCAGGATAAATGCAAAGAGATCCACTCTGAGAAACATTATAGTCAAATTGTTGAAGGACAAAGAGAAAATCTTGAAAGCAGCAAGAGAGGAGCAACTCATCACATACAAAGGATCCTCAATAAGATCAACAGCTGATTTTCATTATAAACTATGGAGGCCAGAATGCAGTGGGATAACATATATAAAAAGTGCTGAAGGGAAAAAAAAAAGTCAACCAAGGATTATATATCTGGGAAAACTATTCTTCAAGATTAAAGGAGAAATTAAATTATTAACAGATTAACAAATCCTAAGGGAGTTTGTTACTGGTAGATCTTCCCTCCAAGAAAATTAAAGGGAGTATCTCAGGTTGTAATGAAAGGACATTTGATAGTAATTTGAAGTCATATACTCATAAAGGTAACTTACAGGTATTGGTATTAGGTATTGGTGGTGTATAGGTATGATTTTACCTCTGGTTTATAATTCCTCTTGTTTTCTTATATGAATTAAAAGACAAATATTTAAAATGATAATTATAAATCTATGTTAATGGACACATGATATAAAAAGATGTGCCTTATAACAATAACAATATTGTTTTAGTTTGCCAAAGGGGTGCCAATGCAAAGTACTAGAAATGGGGTGGCTTTTATATGTTTTTTATATGTGGATTTATTTGGGGAAAAACTTACAGTTCCAAGGCTGTAAAAAGTCCAAACCGAGGCACTATCAGAGATGCTTTATTACCAAAGTCAGGTATTGTTGATCCTGGTGTTTGTCATGTGGTAAAGCAAGATGGCTGCTGATCTCTGCCAAAGTTTCAGCCTTCCTCTCCTGATTCACCTCACCCTCTTGAGATGCTCCATAGGCCCAGCCTTTTGGAGCTTCACGCTTAAGTAATTCTCTAGTCTGCTCTGAGGTAGTCCAATCAAAAGCCCTAAAGAGATCTTATCAAGTAATCTAATCAAAGGCCCTTCAACTGAATTTAATGTAATCAAAGTGTATCATACCCAGAGGAAGAGAATGGTTTACAAACATAATCTTTATCTCTTTAAGATTCATAAAGTAATTTCAAACTGCCACAAATATAAAGGGGGAGAGATAGAGATAAACAGGAACAAAATATTTCTATACTATTTAAATTAAGTTGCTATTATTCAAATTAGGTTGTTATAGGCATATGATGTTAATTTAATCTCCATGCTACCACTAAGAAAATAGCTAAAATCTATACAGAAAAAGAAAGAAGAGTCAAAATGGTATACTACAATAACTCAACTAAATAAAAAAAGAGACAGTAATTAAGGAATTGAGGAGCAAAAATCATAGAAGACATAAAGAAAACAAATAGCAAAATGGCAGAAGTCCTTCTTTATCAGTAATTACTTTAAACATAAATGGATTAAATGCTCCAATTAAAAGGTAGAGATTGGCAGAAGGGATTTTTTTTAACAGTCCATTTATACACTATTTACAAGAGACTCACTTTAGATACAAAGACACAGAGAAGTTGAGAGTAAATTGCAAATAGTAAACAAAAGAGAGTTATGTTGCCTTATTATTATCAGAAAAGAAAAAATATTTTAAGTCAAAATGGGTTACAAGAGACAAAGAAGGATACTATATATTGATAAAATGTTCAATTAATCAAGAAGATATAAAAATTATAAACATATACACACCCAGCAACAGAGCCCTAAAATATATGAAGCAAAAATTGACAGAATTGAAGGGAGAAACAGACAGCTCTACAATAATAACTGGAGACTTCAATATCCCAACTTTCAATAGTGGAGAGCACAATCATACAGAAAACCAACTAGGAAATTGAGGACTTAAACAATATTATATACCAAATAGAACTAACAGACAAACAGAACACTCCAACAAACAGCAGAATACACATTCTTCTCAAGTGCACATAGAACATTCTCCAGATAGACCATATGTAAGGCCACAAAATAAGTCTTAATAAATTTTAAATGGTCAAAATCACACAAAGTAAATTTTCCAATCACAATGAAATGAAACTAGAAACCAACAACAGAAGGAAAACTGAAAAACTGAGGAAATTAAACAACACTCTTAAACAACTAATAGGTCAAAGAAAAAGTTACAAGGGAAATTAGAAAACATTTTGAGACAAATGACAATAAAAACACAACATACTAAAACTTATGGAATTCAGTGAAACAGTGCTCAGTTTATAGCTGTATATGCCTACATTTAAAAAAAGAAGGATCTCAAATCAATAAACTAATTACACACCTTAACGAACTAGAAAAAGAAGAGCAAGCTAAATCCAAAGCTTAGGAAGGAAGGAAATAATAAAAACCAGAACAGACATTTAAAAAACAGAGAATTTAAAAACAATAGAGAATATCAATGAAACCAAAAGTTGGTTCTTTGAAAAGATCAACAAAACTAATAAACCCTTAGCTAGTTTGACTAAGACTCATATTAACAAAATCAGAGATGAAAAAGGGGACGCTATTACTGACTTCACAGAAATAAAAAGGATTAAAGGACAATACTGTAAATATCTATACATCATCAAATTGGATAACCTAGATCAAATGGATGAATTCCTGAAAACATATAAACTACCAAAACTGACTCAAGAACAAATAGAAAATATGAATAGACCTACATCAAGTAAGGAGATTGAATCAGTAATCAAAGACCTCTCAACAAGGAAAATCTCAGGACCAGATGGCTTTACTGGTGAATTATACTGAGGATTTTACAAATAAATACCAATCCTTCTTAAACTCATCCAAAAATTGAAGAGGCGGGAACACTTCCTAACTCCTTCTATTAGGCCAGTATTACCCAGATGCTGAAGCCAGACAAAGATAATCCAAGAAAAGAAACCTACAAACCATATCCCTCCCAAATATAGATGCAAAAACCCTTAACAAAATACTAGCAAACCAAATTCAGCAGTATATTAAATGGATTCTACACCATGACCAAGTGGGATTTATAACAGGAATGCAAGGGTGGTTCAACATAAGAAAATCAATCAATGTAATATACCACATTTATAGAGTAGATGAAAAAACAGATGGTCACCTCAATTGACACAGGAAAAACATTTGACAAAATCCAACACCGTTTCATGATTAAAAACAAAACAAAACAAAAAATGATACTCAATATACCAGGAATAGAAGGGAACCTCCTTAACATGATAAAGACCATATATGAAAAATGTATAACTAACATCATACTCAATGGTGAACAACTGAAAGATTTCCCTCTAAGATCAGGAAGAAGACAACGATGCCTACTTTCCTCATTTCTAGTCAACATAGTACTGGAAGCTCTAGCCAGAGCAATTAGGCAAGAAAAAGAAATTAAAGGCATCTGAAAAAGAAAAGAAGATACAAAATTATCTCTATTTGCAGATGACATGATCTTATATGGAAAAAACCATAGAGAATCCACAAAATAACTGTTAGAGATCATAAAGAATTCTGCAAAGTTGCAGGATACAAAAATCAGTTCTATTTCTATACATTAGTAATGAACAATCTTAAAAGGAAATTAAGAAAACAACTGCATTTATAATAGCATTTGTTTTAGTTTCCTGGACTGCATCAAATGGGTCAACTTAGAAAATGGAAATTTATTAGCATATGGTTTTGAGGCCAAAAGAAAGTTCAAATCAAGGTGATGCTTTCTCTCTGAAGACTGAGGTGTTCTGGGGCTGGCTGCCAGCAATCCTTGGTCCTTAGTTTGTCACATGGCAAGGCACATGGTTGCATCTCATGGTCTCTCCCTTTTCTTCTGGTTTTCATTGATGTCTGGCTTCTGGCTGCTCTGACTGTGGCTTTCTCTCGATTTCATTCTGCTTATAAAGGACTCCAGTAATAGGATTAAGACCCATCCTGATTGAGGTGGGCCATACCTTAACTGAAGTAACCTCATCAAAAGGTCCTACTTATAATGGGTCTTAAATTCACAGTAATGGATTAACTTTAAGAACATGTTTTTCTGGGGTACATAGAGTTCCAAACCACTACATCATCAAAAATAATAAAATATTTGGGAAAATTTAAACAAAGATATTCAAAGCTTATACATTGAAAACTATATAATAGTGCTGAAAGAAATTAAAGAAAACCTTAGTAAATGGAAAGATATCCTATATTTATGGATTGCAAGACTTAGTATTGTTAAGATGACAATACCACCCAAAGCAATATATGGATTCTATGTAATCCTTATCAAATTTCCAACATTTCTGCAGAAATAGAAAAACCCATCCTACAACTCATGGAATTTCAAGAGACACCAAAGAGCCAAATCAATTTTGAAAAAGAAGAACAAAATTGGATGACTCACACTTCCCAGTTTCAAAACTTAGTATAAAACTACAGTAAATAAAACTGTGGTACTGACATAAGGATAGACAGATAGACCAATAGAACAGAACTGAGAGACCAGAAATAAACCCTCATATCCATGATCAATTGATTTTTGACAAGGGTGTTAAGACCATTCAATGGGAAAACAACTGTCTCTTCAACAAAAACCAACACAAAATGGATCCAAGGCCTAAATATAAGAACTAAAACTATAAAACTCATAGAAGAAAACATAGGGACAAGTCTTCATGACCCTGAATTTGGCAATGGTTTCTTAAATATTACAAC
The DNA here is from genome assembly GCA_029593785.1 of Cabassous unicinctus. Lineage (NCBI taxonomy): Eukaryota > Metazoa > Chordata > Mammalia > Cingulata > Chlamyphoridae > Cabassous > Cabassous unicinctus. Next base: position 12,540 of record JAQZBX010077768.1, read on the forward strand.
AAAAGCATAGGCAACAATAAATAAATTGGACTTAATTAAAATTTAAAACTTTTGTACATTAAAGGCTGTACATCAAGAGAGTGAAAAGACAACTCACAGAATGGGAGAAAATATAAGAAAAGCATATAATTGATTACAGTTTAACACCCAGAATATATAAACAATTTCTACAACTCAACAACAAAAAAGACAAACCAACCAATTAAAATATGGGCAAAGGACTTGAATAGATATTTCTCCAAAGAAGACACACAAATGTATCTTAAGTATCAATAAGGACATAAAATGTATCAATAAGGACATAAAATGATGCTCAACATCATAAGTCATTAGGGAAATGCAAATCATAACCACAATGAGGTAACCACTTCACCCCTTCCAGGGTGGCTCTAATCAACAAATGGAAAATAACAAGTATTTGTAAGGATATGGAATGACTGGAACCCTTGTACATTGCTGGTGGGAAGGTAAAATGGTGCAGCCACTGTGGAAAACAATTTGGCAATTCCCCACATAGTTAAACATAGAAGTTCCATATGACTCAGGAATTCCACTCCTATGCATATACCCAAGAGAACTGGAAACAGAGACTCAAACAGATATATAGATATATATATATATAGATATATATATATAGATATATATCTATATATATACCAATGACCATAGCAGCTTTGTTCACATTAGCCAAAGATGAAAACAACTCATGTCCATCTACAGATGACTACACAAATAAAATGTGGTATGTACATACAATGGAATACCATTCAGCTGTAAAAAGGAATGAAGTTTTGATACATACTACAACATGGATGAACCTTGAAAACAGTATGCTAGGTAAAATAAGCCAGACACAAAAGGACAAATATTGTATTATTTCATTTATGTGAAATATCTAGAATAGGCCAATTCATTGAGACAGAAAGTAGATTAGAGGTTATCAGGGACTGAGAAAAGGAGGGATTGAGGAGTTATTGCTTAATGGCTACAGAGTTTCTGTTAGGGGTGATTAGAAAGTTTTAGAAATAGTATGACAGTTGTACAACATTGTGAATGAAATTAATGCCACTGAATTGTACACTTGAAAGTGGTTAAAATAGCAAATGCTATGTGGAGCGTATAAAACCTCAATAAATATTGTTATTATATTCATAATAACTAAATAATAAAAAGTAATGATTAGGAACCATATAAAGAAACTTATAAAACCTTCCTGAGGGGCAAAAAGAAAAGTCTATAAGTAAAGAGGCATTCATTCCTATATCAGTTAACTTCCTATTTTTTAAATATTAATTTTGCCCAACTCACTCTAACACTCTGTGGTCCTGCCCTTAATACTGGCAGACTCCATGTTAAGGCAGCAAAAACCACAGGTTTTGCCTTCAGTCTGGTCCATGGAAACTGCTGCACTTTCCGAGTTGTGGATTTGCAGTCAAACTTCCTTTTTCTCACTTAGGACACCCTAATACTGTGGAGTGAACAGCAGAATCTGTTATTAGAGATCACAGATTCTCAAACAACCCAGATGAGCTAAAGTAATAAGAAAGCCATGAGTGAAGTTTAGCAGCCATGCCCCCAGTGCTAGATACAAAAAGAAGGACAGGAGCGAAGCGGGTGTGGCTCAGTGGATAGAGCCCCCATTTACCATATGGGAGGCCCGGGTTCGCGTCCGGAGGCCTCCTTGTGAGGGCACACCGGCCT
>JAQZBX010077769.1:0-14225 GCA_029593785.1 Cabassous unicinctus
TTTTTAGGAGGCACCGGGAACTGAACCCAGGACCTCCCATGTGGGAAGCAGGCGCTCAACTGCTTGAGCCACATCCGCTCCCCAGCATTTACTTTCTACATAACTCAATTAGCATTTACTACCTGCCAACTTGTACATTCAGTAAGGTTTTCATATTCCTTCCTTATCCAAACCACATCTTCTATTTTACCCAAACAAGATAGTACGTGTATAGGACTAAGCATAATAATTTGCAGATGCATTTGGTGGCTAATAAGTAAAAGTCATAAATTATAGTATTATCTCACACACAGCCAGGCCAAAAGCCTTACATAAATCCTGCATCAGTAAATATTTGTTGATTTATTGTACAAAACAAACCAGAAATGAATTCCAGCTGGTATGAATGCATAATCTAAACATGGAAATCTTTAGTAAGATGGGTCCCTCTGATCCCATAAGTTTTGGAGAAACATGGAAAGAGTTGCCTGAAGACTGAAACCAGGGAAATTCCCTAGTTCTTTTTAAGTGAATAAGGGAACTTAAGTTTTGTGAACTATGAACCAACAAACTTGCTCCTGACTGGATTCATGTATGATTCAAGATCTTAGCGTAATTTTTGTGTAACATTTATGTAATTCAAGCATCTTTTAAAATATTTTTTAAAAAGCTGGTGAGATACATTCAAAAGTGGATCAAAGTATTAACTCATAATCTGTAACAAATGGTCCATAACGGTGTGGTGTGTTGGTGAAGGGGTGTTGTATGGGAATTCTATACATGTGCATGATTGTTTTGTAAGTTCACAACCTCTGTAATAAAAATCTATTAAAAAAATAATAGGGTGGGTTGGGGGAAAATACATCAAATGTAAGATTTGAACTATAGTTAGTAGTAATATTTTGATGATATTCTTTCATAATTTGTAACAAATGTTTCACAACAATGCAAGGTGGTGGTGGTGGGGTGATGTATGGAACCCCTAGATGATGTTATGAAGGTTTATTTTGTAATTTCACAACTTTTCTTATATACTTATTATATGTATTCATGTATGAATGATATACTTCAATAAAATGTTTTTTAAAAAAGAAAAAAAAGATGTTAGCGTAAACAGGGAAGATGTGAAAAAAAATGGAGTAAGGAAATCAACAGATTAATCATCTAGGAATGATAGTTGAACTCAGAATTGGAAATGGATCTATTATTAAGGGGACCTAGATGGACTCACACCAGGCGGTGACTGGAGCGCACTCCACAGTCACAGCAAAGGGAACAAAAGAGGAAAGTGAGAGATGATCCTTCCCCTTTCCTGAATGTTGGAGTAATGAGCAGCCAAAGTATAAAGAGCCCTGTACCTGAAGAGTTGCAGGGTTTAACTGGGAAGAGGTATCCAAATGGCAGCTCGTTCAGGAACAGCTTTTTTCTTTGCCATAAATTAACAGTGTAGAACAAGTGACCAAAAAAAGTCACCTAGCCAACGTAATGTAAGCATGACGTTATGATCACAGAACCTCTTCAACGCTGGAAGCCAATAATTAGACATATCTAAGTTGGAGTTCAAGCTTTAAATGAAAAACTGGGACAGCATGAGCTGTAGGATCCCTCTGAATCCTTAAATTCCAAGAGAGTGTATATATGATTACAGTCTATGTGAGATGCTAGCTAAAAGACAGCTGTTCCACACAAACTTACAAAAAAGACTGGTTTAAGTTAAGGAAGACAAAGGGTTAATGAGGAGAGAAGCAGACAATCCGATGGATCAAAAATGCAATCTTCTGTTAGGTAATAAGGAAAGTCCCACACTTCATATTGCTAGTATGGAGGGAATATCTGTAATTTCTCAACTCTCTAAAAATGCATATTTGTTGCTATCTCTCTGGTAACTAAGGAGTTAATGAAAGATTTTTGCACTAGAACAGCGTTTTCCAAACCGAGGTCATGAAGTCAATTTAATGCGTTGTCCTTTTGCTTTTAACAAAAGAGAACAGAAAATGACAGAAGGGTAAGTACTATTTCTTTTGCCTCAATGCAAAGGATGTGCACATATGCATGTGCAGATGCACATATGCATGTGCAGATGCACACTGGGCCAAGCTGTAAAATGTATTTCTTACTGTGGATCATCCTCAAAGAAGTCTGAAAAAATATTACAACAGAAAAATCAGATGGAGAACTTCAGATGCAAAATTAACCAAAATCAGTGAGGTCACAGTTTTCTTTAATTTAAAAAAAAAATTTTTTTTTTTTTAATTTTTTATGAGTCTCATATGAAGCCTCAGCAGAAACTGAGGTTCATTTAAGACAAGTGCTATGCCAGAGTACTCAATAACCATTTATCTGTTAATCTTGCTTTAAGTTTATTTGTCTAAATTCTTGCCTAGTAATAATTCTTGTTTATTTCTATTTGTTGCAATAGAGTGTCTTTTCTGTCTTATTTTATAAAGCGTAAAGATAATCATATTTTATACAGCAGAAAGAACAGTCTCTGGTTCTTAGTTCCAGGTCTGAAGTTGTCTAACTTTGCGCTCCTCTGGGCCTCAATATCTTTATGTGTTTCTTTTACATAAAATAAGAGGGTCAGAAGAGAAGGTAGCTGAAGACTGGCTCCTTTCCTGGCTGTCAGAGCTTCAGTATGCTGCTAGGGAGTTATACCCTTCTCTAGGTCTGATTTAGCACCTGGCACAGTGCAAAACCTTCAGAAAGGAAAACCAGAGTTGGGTCACTATCAGAGAAACAACTATTTCATAAGTACCCATTATAGATGCAAAGCAATTCATTTCTGTTCTAGGCAATACAGCTGCTTGCTAACATGTGATGAGTGCTAAAAGGGGCGGGACAGACAGTAAGTACAGCCAGTGTGAAGGGGATAGAGACATTGGAGGTCTCAGGTGATCAAAAAAATTCACAGGTGAGACAGGAATTAAAATGAGCCTTGAAAGAAGATTAAGATGCATTTAAGACAGGAAGGAAAGGACATTTCCAAAAAAGGAAGGTCAATGCATACCAAAGTGCAGAAGCAAATATGCACGTGGCCTGGTGGCATGGATCAAGAATGAGTATGAAGTACTACCTTTGTAATCTGTACTTTATATCCTAAATTTTATAAAAGAGAAATAGCCTAACCATCTCACAAAAGTAATATGACTCACAGAGCAGACAGATAATAGTTAGCTTTTCCCCAGATCAACATTCTAGACATTGCCTAGAAAATACTTTTTCCAGTTGTCTCTTTTTCCTATTACATTCTTTGTGGTTAATATTCAAAGCCCAACTTCCCACATCTCTTTTATCTGCTTCTGGAGTGGAAGATCTTGGTCAATTATAGAAACTGGGTGAAATTCAATCAAAGGAGTCTTCTTGTATATATACAATATTGCTAAGATCTGTAGAGGGAAGAAGAAAAGGCTAAGCAAGATCTCCATTTTAAAGAAGCATTATTAGGAAAGACAAAGCACTGGCACATGAAACTATTAAATAAAACGCTGTCTCATCAGTATTTTATTTTGACGTTTAGAGCCGGCCCAGTCTACAAAGGTATATTTGGACCTCTGTTGATATGACTCATGTCTCCCTTTAGGACTGCCACTGACTGTTGCCCAGTCTGTGCACTGAACACACACACACACACACACACACACACACACACCAGAAATAGGTATTGAACTCTGCTTGCCAAGCCATATGTGTGATGCTGCCCAAAGGGGGGCATCATTTTCTAATTCTTCTACCCAGAAGAGGCAACTTTTCTTAATTCATCCAGCTAGAGGGGGCTCCTTTCTTTCATTCACTCTAAGACTCTAACCTTCCTCTGATGTGGCTCTTGATAAACACTTTGTAGATTGCTTGACTTTTGTCAATCTCCAGGGCAAAAAAACAAGAGGCCGACGAAGAGATGGGGTAGAATTAACTTAGGTCCACCGTTTCCTGCCTTATCATTGTATTTGTCAGCACTGCTACACTCTGCTGCATTGCACCCACCTGGAGGAGTTCCCACGAGATGTGGCCCAGCTCACCTCGTTCTCCCGGGGTCCCCGGCTCGCCTGCATTTCCTGGGAAGCCCGGTGTCCCTGGGGGTCCTTGTTCACCAGGGGTTCCAGGAGAGCCCTGTCTCCCTGGCTCCCCAGGAGGCCCCTGGATGGTCCGGAACGATGAGGAGTGGCTGGGAATGTGGTTGAGGATGGCCGTGTACCTGGCCATGTGACCTGAGACCAGAGAGCACAAAGACAGTCTTCAGTGGAGCGCAGTGTCACAGGGAAAGAAGGGAGGACCGGGGCTATTATGCATCAAGGCTTCTAACAATTCTGTTAGACACCCCTCTGAAATATGCTGATTGCCAACTTAAAAATTTTTACCTTTTACTTCGGATAATATCAGCGTTTGGACTGTATTCAAGAAAGAGTTCATGTGTCTGTAATTCCACAGCTCACATGAGCATCTCAGTAAACATTACCCAGTAGAAGTCGTAAATTTCATCTTCACCCCCAACATTTATCTGACCCCTAAACCTTTGCCCAGCTGCCTTTTTCTCCAGCCATTTGTCTTTTTTCCCAACCCACAAAGACTGCTCCACCCTCTTGCTCACAAATCCCCCGGCAAGTGGTCTGTCTCAACACATCCCTTGGCTGCCAAAACATTTTTTTGCAGGAACCTTTCCTTGGTTCTCTGCAGGAACTCCCATTAGTCTTATTAAAAAATCTGGCTCTCTCACCCCTAACCCCTTAAATTCAGTTATGTCTGAGAGAATCCATTTTAATAATTGTAAGTATGGATTTATAAAGCCCTTAATACCATAATGACTTGTTTTTCAAGAATCATCAAGGATGAGATTTTCCCACACAAGTGAATTTTCTAGATGACAATTATCCCTTGTCAAGCATTTAAATCTAAATATATACAGTAGTAACCATTTTTAGAGGAATTATTTTAAAACTATATTTTATGCATTCTCTCCCTAAGGCTAGGACTGTGACAACAACTAGGAATGGCCTCCTGATGGTTCAGGGGCTAGCGTCAGGCACGTCCGTTATGGTTTGGGCAGGGCAAAACATTGTTGCATCTGCTTTTTAAGCTTCCTCCCTTGACAAGGGTCTGTCTGTTATCGGTCCTCCAGATGTCATCCTGTTGGCCTTGCGAGCTTCCCCTGTAACCCCTACTAGCATAATTCTTCTGATCAGCTGTGGACTAAAACCCAGATAATTGAGTTTGCTAGAAATTACATGCTAATCAATAAATCAAGTTCTGAACAGGAGCCTAAGGTATAAAACAAGAGCTGGAGAAACCTGAAGTAGAGTTTGGGAAGATGGTTGAAGTGTTGGAAGTACAGCCTCTGAGTAGCTTGAGTATTGCTTATAAAGTTTGGATACCGGCCCATCTGTTTCTTTGCCTCACAATTGCACTGCCAGGCAGGACCCGGCTATTTTACAGACTTGCCCCGCTTTCGTGTCTAACTCGCTCCTAGAAGTCATTCACAAGCATTTGAGAATTCCCAAGGGGAAAGATTCCATTTTGAACACTCAATTTTTAGAGCATGTTTTTAATAATGACATATTTATACAAAATTTTTATTCTGCAGTGGACTATGACATCAAATATTGTGAAATCCTCCTCATATTTGTGGTCAGTGAGTCATATTAGGGTTTAACACTTAGGTTTCCTTAAAGCAATTATCTGCTCATTTACATTGTATACTCAAAATGAGAAACCTGCAAAATAATCCTTGGATGTATTCTATTGCAAGAGTGACTAATGTTCAACTTCTCTTTTATAGTTTATTGTGTTTTTAAAGATCCTATTTTAGCATTAATTTGAACAGTTTCATTTAATAGGTGAATCCTCTCTCTCACACACATACACACACAAACACATACACACTCATATATGTGGGCATTTGGTTTAGGCACTATAAATTAAATTAACATGTAGGCAGCATTACTAAGTATGAAGATTTTAGCTTTGAACTCAGTTTGCCCTGAGATGCTTGCTTTAAATGAAAACCCTTCTCAGCCATGTAGACCCACACTCCACGCCTCCTCCTGGATGAGATCTGTGTTTATCTCAGAAGCACAGATGGAATTTTTGACCCAGCCAACAGGCATGCTTGGAGACTTGCAGCCTTCCCTGGTAGAGCTTCCAAACTTCCCTCAGCTAAAATAAACATAATCCCAAAGCTGATAAGGTGACATCAACCCCAGAGGTGGAGGGCACGGTCGGATGGGGGACTTGACAGCAAAGCTGGGCCAGAACTGGGTGAGTTTGAGAGAAATATTTCATCTTTTCTTGGCCTGAGATCTTCCTGGAACTGACAAAATTCCCAGCACAGAGAAGGGTCCACACTAGGGCAAGCTGGGTAGATTATTGAAACAAAGTCTATAGTCAGTGAGCAGGGAAGGGGGGAAAGGCAAAAAGGGTGGGTGTGTAAACAGCTAGGCAGGACTCAGGGAGTGAAATACTGTGCTGTGGAAAGGTTCGGGTATAAGATTTTTAAAATGGGGCATATGTCATATCAAGTGTTTTCTGGTGTAATTTTTAGCACAAGGTCCATGAATCAAATCAGATGTCACATCAAGTCTGCCCCAATGTGTGTGTTGTGTGCGTGTTGTGTTTGTCATAAAGCCTAAGGAATAAAGGAAAAGGGCATAGGCTATGGGAAAGATACAGATGTGAAATTTATCAGGAGAGATATTGATTTAAATCTAGTGACTTAGTGGAAATCAACACCATGAATCATCTTTTTGGAGGTGGCTTCTGATGATGTAGCCTGGCAGCTTTCAAACGCTGAGCACTTAAGAAGGAAGGGAAAAAAACAAAGCTATCTATTTGGAGAGATGAGAAAGGAATAGCGGATTTGATCTGGGCAGTCCAATTAAATCTACGTAGGCAAACAGACAGTTCCTGGCCTGATGCCACTGAGGAACTTGGCCACTGGACTATTGATGCAGAACTCTAGGGAAATCTGTAATGATCTCTTTCTTACATGGAACAGTGATGAAAATCTGTAAAGCTTATGTGTCTGCCATAAGACAATGCTTTAGAGGAGTTTTGCTTAGTCATTACGCTCATGCGAAAGGCAAACTCCACCTGAAGGGGAAATGGAAAACAGCATCCTAACTGGAATACACTTACTCTGGATGAGCTGTTCGCACACCTGGCGTGCCACTGACCTCACCATGGCTTGGGACTGCAGGTCACCCTGGGGAAAACAGAGCAAACTCTTGACTGTCAGCCACCCCCAGGACTGCTAGGATGTGAATCTCGCCTGACCCACCGTGCCTAACGGGGGTGGGGGAGGGGGCCCTTTGGCTCCGATTAGCAGGTGGGATTGACACCACGGTGCCTGCAGAGAAGCACCCTGATGGCCTTTATTAAAATAAAAAGCACAAGTAATTCTGGTCTCAGATTCTAAAAAAAAAAATTCTAGCTTTGAAACAAAGCTGTGGATACTTAATGCTTTGTTTAAAGCTCTTTTAGAGCTTATAAAATACAGCACTTTCTCAAGCAGTGGCTCATTTAATACTAACAAGAACTCAGAGGAAAGATGTTAAACCCACTTTATAACTGAGCAGAGTTAACTGTTGCCCAAAGTTTCATAGAGGTAACTGGGACTGGGGTCCTCGGATTCCAGGGTTAATGCTTTTTCTGCTATAATCATATTAGCAGCTGCACTATTACTGAAAGGAGAAAAAAAAAGGCCCCTAAAGTAAGCTGACTTAAGTTTGGGGGCCCTCAGCCTTTGTATAGACCTTTTATTTTTCTGAATCCCTTTCACATTTTTTAATATAATTTCATCATCAAATCCACGTTGTGAGTTAGATGAGTTTGATTCTCCCCATTTTATCCTTAAAGAAATGGGACCAAGATCCATCTACTGGATGGTAGCAGACAAATAACTAGCAACTAGGCTTCCTGACTTCCAGTCCACAGGGCTTTTTCCTTGAAAATATGCTCACAGTCAAATTAACTCGGGCTAGGGAAGACAGAGGGAAGAATGTAAAAGCAGTGAGTAACCAGGGCAGTAAATGACCATAATCTTTTCGGAGCTTACACAGTGAAGGATCTGGGAAACAGCCAGAGGATACTTACTCGCTCTCCTCGCTCTCCTTTTGCTCCAGGGACACCCTGTAAAAAATTTTTAAATGTCAAGTTACTTGTAACACTGCTCTCAGTTGAGCATAACAATAGTGCGCCATTTCTTATTTCATTAAGACATTTTTCTGAGCCTTAGTAATTCTGCAGCAGAAAAACAGATACACACAGGAGCAATAAACAGCAATCTGTAATGCCACCAAGCAGAGATAGCCCGTTTAAGTATTTTACTCCTCCAGCCTTTTTATGCATGGACACAGCACTTTTGGGTACAAACTTGGGATCATGTAGCAATACTATTTTATAATAGACATTTTCTCTGAATCAATAGGTCATGTACATCTTTCCCATATTAAATGCCACTCTACTCTACTGATGCTTCATATTTATTCCACAAACTTGTGCTGAATAATTGTTTCAATATTTTTAGAAATATCTCTAAAAGGAAAGAAAAGTTCTCCTAACTTAAGAATTGAAGTAGAGATGAGATATGTGAAATCCCACAGCCTCCCTCTGCTTTCCACGTAGTGTGATAGCATACAACTCTCCCTGATACATGTTCCTGGCAATACGGGAGCTCATAATAACATGAGTTCTCAGCTGAATTATTATTTTGTTTTGTGGCTTAGCTACTTTTGGACCCATAAGGAACTTCACTATCACTGTGAAAAAATTACTGTGAAAAATGGTGTTTTCAGTGTTTCTGCAATGAAATTACACTTATAATGCAAAACGTGTCTTTAGAAGAACTTTATATTTTCGTTTCAACTCTGAAGCAATGTGATGGGTTCATTGAAAACCATTTTTATAGATTTTGCTAAAAGTATAGTGGATGCCATTTCTAGATGGGATTTGTCACATTGTCAGAACTATTCTTAGTTGTTGCTTCAAACTCCACAGATTGCAAATAAAACTATTTCTCCAAAATCTCTACTTGGTTATCACCCAAAACTCAAAATTCTGGGTTCACCCCATGATATGCAGGCAAATGGCTCTCTGGGAAAGTAAAGCGCCCTGATTTGAAGTGTTTACTGATTTCCATGGTATAAATATTTCTGCCGTGACTGATTTCAAGCTACAAATGTGCTGTCACTGATGATGGAGTTGGGAAAGGAAGTGCACAATCAGTTTTCCAGAACAGGTACAAGTCAGCTGCAGCCCACCACTGGTTCTACATTTTTCCTCTTTGCTCTTGCCCCTCCCATGACTATTCAGTCTGTCTGTCTATCTGTCTTTCTGCCAGTCTATCTATATGTCATCTCTCTCTATCTGTATCTTATCTATCCATATCTGTCTATATCTATTTATTTATCGATCTATGAAGGTATACATTTTTTGCATTGCAATTCCTTTCATATTCATTCCTTCCATTCCATCACCAAGGAGCTACCCTGACCACCCCATACCACAGCATTCTCAAAATCCTCCTAACTGACTTCCCTAACTAAAGACCTTCCTTCCAGTTCACCCTCCACACACCGCATAGCACCAGCATACAACTTAGAAAGTTCTATGACTGTTGGTTGGTGGCTGCTCTTCCTCTGTTCAGAATCACTCAGTGGTTCTCAGATGTCCATATGAGAAAGTTAAAACTCCTGGAATTCAAACTTCTGTAACTTAGCCCCAGCCTATTACCTACTTCTCAAAATTATAATTTCTCATTCCCACAGACCCAATCTACTCAGCATATGAAAATATTTGAAATTCAAGAAAAGGATTAAGCATAGATTACATAAATCAAGTATCCTAGAAGGAATGTTCTAGTGCAGTGTTTAGTTCAAGGAGTAGTTCTTTGACACTAAATATTTATCATATATATTTAACTATAAGTTAATGTATGGATTTCCTTTCTCTCTGTATAGATGATAAGATCCCTAAGATTGAGGACCATGCTTATGTTACTTTGCATTTCCAAAATCATCTAGTCATTTCTTGCATGAAAGAGTGATTCAAACATTCAACTACGTCCAATATTAAATGGAAAAGTTTATTAAAAATCTAAGGCTGCTGTCTATTTTTTCTGACCTTGAGTTTCCTTTTGTTAATAAAATGAACAGAAACCAACTTCAAATTATATAGTGTGCTATAATCTTTCAAAATTGCATTTGAGATCAATAACCAACTAAGCACAACTGTATTTTAAAAATGTACCCCCACACACACACAAATAATGGTAGAATCCTGGTGATGTGTACATGAATGCTCATGCTAACACTCTTTCCATTTTGTTGTGTGTTTGAAACTTTTTGTACTAAAATTTGAGAGGAAAATATATGAGACATGGAATCTACAAACCACATAAACTCTCAGTTTCATTGTCGAAGGTGGCCATTAAATTAAATGATCTCGGTGTTCCCACATAAGGCTAACATTCTCTAATCTCATGATTTGATCATTATTTGGAACTAGGGGACACCAGGGAGAGAGCTTGATGAAAAATACCGAGGCTGGGCTGTAAGGAAAGAGCAGGTCCTTGCAATTTGTGACATGTGCCATCATGTGGACTCCATAAGGCAGGGTCTGTGTCCAGCCTGTGGATAGCTGCACCACTCCTACGGTCAATACATATGTGACATCTGAATGAATGATCGATTGTATTTCAATTCAAGTCTGGATGACAAGTTAATTCACTGTGACTGTCTTGATTGCAAATAAGAAAAGAAAACTATTTAAAACATCTTCAGGCAGTGGGCTTCTAGATTATTAGAAACATAATTGATTCCATTTAAAAGATACCCAATTTCCATGTTAAAAACTTTTTGCAGAAGTAAAATTTATAAAGCACGCTCCCTTCCCCAAGCTTCTTGGAAATAAACATGCTGGCCATACCCTCCTCTCTCATTCCCTAGGCTCCACAAAGAAGCAATAAGGTCCATAGGTATGTCCACCTGGAGAAAAGAGCTATTTATGTTACCACTACATAAATCCTTTGTGGAAGTCAGTCTTCAAGCATTAGCGGCAAAATGAAAATGAATGTAAACGTTCTACATTTTTACTTTATTGAGAAATTGTTTGTAAATACTAGTACTTAATACTTGCACACTTTTTTTTACCATGTCCCAAGCTCTGTTCTCAGTGCTTCCAGCATTTTAAATCATTTAATCCTTACAATAGCTCTATGAGATATGGTTTCCATTTTACAGATGTACTGAGAGGTTAAATAACTTGCCCGAGATGACACAATAACTGAGTGACAAAGCTGGGACTTGAACCCAAACAGTCAGGCTCCAAAATCCAGGCACTTCTTCCCTACACTCTACTGCTCCCCTTGGGAGAGAACACTGCTTAACAAATTTGCTATCAGCATCTTCTGTTTCAGGGAAGACAATATTTTCCCTAATTAAAATAAAACAAAATAAGCCAACATACATCCTCAAAATCTAACTCTAGTAATTTGAAATTAGGTTTTTAACTTGAGTCATTTTTTAAAAAAATCCATTTTATCGTGAATATTTTTATTTCTGGGTGAATACACTTTTTTTCATGATTCTATTGCTGTTATTTGTTAAATTGGCTCATTCAAAAATGTTTGAAATTTAGAGTAAGAAATTACAGTGCAAACTGGATTGATAACCTAAATGGACAGCATTAGCTGTTGGCACCTTCTGGTATATAGAAATGGATGTGTTTAATTGGGCCTGAAATTCCTCAGACTCAGCCTTGTGATGCTTGTTATGAAGTAGCTAAAGGACAGGGCTAGTGAAAGATCTATTTAGTGAAATATCTGAACAGCAAGACATTATTTCTTATTCCAGCTTCTCTGACATCTTTCCTTTGATTTTTGAAAAGTAAAACAAAAACAAAATAAAAATTCCTGAGCAAGTTAAGGCCCATAACTCCACCAAAGTATATTTTGAGGGAAAACACATAGTCTCTGTAGATGTAGGCAGAAAAAAGTGGCACACTTCCCTTTACCTTCAGGGATCCTTGAAATGTAAAGAAAAGAAAATACAGTAGCTACATTCATGGATTCACAGAATTTTAGTGCTGAAGGGAAGAGGAATGATACCGTGGTCCAAATCCCACACATTAAAATGTCTGTAAAACAAAATCAAACATCCTAGCCTGGCTCCAAAGGTCCTCCATAATCTGTCCCCAATCTATAGGAATAATCTTCAAACACTCCTCTGAACATCAGCCTAACTAGAATGCAGATATTGTCATTCTTTCCTTATTCCCACAAATATTAATTAAGTACCCTCTGTGTGTCAGATACTGAGCTGGAGTCTGAGAATATAAATATAAGCATAATAAAATTTCTGCCCTCAAGGAGCTTTCATTTTAGTACAGAGGTGGACGGCAACAGTTGAAATGAAGTACCTATCCCAGCCTGCAGGGGTAAGGGTATGCCATCTTAAAGAATAGCCAGGAGATTACCAGCTGAGGACCAGAGGGGAAAGCAGCCCAGGCAGATGGCACAGCATCCCAAAAGGCAAAACAGTTTGAACCAGTAGGGCATATATTCCACAAACTTTAAATAAACTTGCATGACTTGACTCCAAGAGAAGGCATGGCGGGCGATCAAGTTGGAGAGGAAAGCTAGTGCTGTGTCGTGAAGGCACAAGTATGCCGCGCTAGTTTACTTGGGACGTGGACAAGGAGCCATGAGGAGATTTAAACCAGAGTATGTCACATCAGAGTTGTACTAGAAAGATCTTCTGGCAGCTGGGGAATGGGTCAGACCAGGGCTAGAACAGAAGCAAGCAGTCAATTACATCTTCGTGTGATATAGTCTTGGTGAGACATGAGGAGAGCCTGAAATAAAATTGTGGCCATGGCAATGGAACAAGAGAAAGAGCCCTGTTTTTTTGTATAACCCCCACCTAAATGCCATCTTCCTCTTTTTGTGGGTGGGAATTCCATCCATCCTCCAAGATGCAACTGAAATGCTGCTTCCTTGAGGAACTCTTCCTCGCTCAGCTCAGTGGAGGCTCTCTCTCTTTTACGCCTTGAAACCTTCATAGCTACTTCTTTTGCATTCCCTTAATGCATTCTCACTTTCTTCCTTTTATTATACCTGCTTATATAAAAGTATCATTCCCTGTAGATTTCCCTTGAATGGGTAAACATCTTGATCTCCTGTGGACTGCACATAACATTCCCTATGTATTCTTGTGCATATTGCAGCTACTGGGTAAATATTTTTAAATAGGAATCCGATGTCCAGACAGGCTAGGTGAATTGCTTAAGTGAAGTCAGGGCCAAGTCAGGACCAGAGCTAGAACCCAGGTATCTCGATTTCTAATGCAGGACTCTAATGACATCACACTGGACCTATCCACCTATATTGACTCCAAGCCAAACACTTCGCCTAAGAAATAGGCAGCCCCTTCCTTCATGTGCTCCATCACTATCTGCTCCACTGAGGACAGGTACCATATTTACGCCAATGCTTCAAACTCAGGTAGAAACTGTGACCACAGCAGCAGCACTGAACACCCGCTCTGGAAGGTCGGAGGCTCAAGGCAGAGTGAGGGAATGCAAGTGTTTCTGGCACCTCCACAGGTGGGGGCAGTCTGTCTTGTTTTTTTTCCCTCCTGTCTTGCTAGACAGACATCCATGGGAAATCAATCAAGGCCCTAACACCACGATAGTGAGCCTGCTTTACTAATCACACCAGTCTGGCAGCCAGCGGGCAGCTCGTGGCCCAAAGTGCAGGGAGAAATCTGGGCTCAACAGACTTGTGGAGAGGACACTGCAAGGCCTACTGTGGCATCCCAGCCACTGCGTGTGGACCACATGGGTTCTGCCCTTGATAAAAAAGCCCATGGCATGGTGGCCTTCATGTACTTACTTGTCCTTCCTGCCATTGTTAAGGGCCCTTTCAGCTGACTCTAACAATTAAAAACAATATTTTTAAAATGTGTTTCATTTTGGGGAAAAATCCATTGGTTTTTGAATGCCCAATATTTAGAGTCTAATCCAGAGCTGCAAAAAGGCCAGGTTAAGAGGGGAGGGGAGAGAGTTCAGCAAAGTGGCAGGATACAAGATCAACACGCAAAAATCAGTAATGTTTTTGTACACTAGTACTGAACAACCTGAGGAGGAAATCAGGAGGAAAATTCCATTTTCAATAGCAACAAAAAGTCTCAAATACCTAGGAGTTAATTTAACCAAAGAAGTACAGGACCTATATGCAGAAAACTACAAAACAATGCTAA
>JAQZBX010077770.1:0-14224 GCA_029593785.1 Cabassous unicinctus
ATATACCACGCAGAACTGTGTGGGAGAGAGGGTGGTCTATGATGTGAAATGCGGTCTATGCTTGGTGGCAAAGCCCCAGGATGTGTATATCCATCGTGGGTGATGTCCCACACTGATGAAGGAGGTTGGTGTGGGATGTTGTGGGAGGTGTGGGAGGTGGGGAACATGGGAATCCCTGTAATTTCTGAGTAATAATTAGGTAATCTAAGCACCTTTAAAAAATATATATATATAAAATAACATTTATGTAAGAAAATGCACATATATGCATATGTATTTATATGTCATTTTACAAATATTGGTATGTACTGTGAAAAATCTTGATTTTTATGAACAATAAAAAATAAAAAAACAAAAAATAAAAAATATGACCTGTCAATAATTAATATTTTAATTAATAAGGGAGCTAGTTAAGATTGGATGCATATAGGAAGAGTAGTTTCTTCTCAGAGACAACTGGATAGAATGGCATAGAGTTCCCAAAAAAGGCAAAAGTGAAAATGAAATAATTTAAATAACTTTATTTTTATCAGTGTTTGTACTGATGACATTGTGAACAGACCACTGTAACCAAGTTCACAAAGCCTGTGATTCTCTAAGGAATTGAATGCATATTTTTTCTTCTTTAAAAATTTCTACCTGAACTATGTTCTCATTAATGATGTTGGATGATGGTACTGTCAAAAGAGAAATCATAATCAAGTTTGCAGGCTGTATTACAGCATTTTATTCAGGACACCAAGGTTTTGCTACTACAAAGGAAGCCAAATCATTTGCAAGATTAGAAGTACCTTCAGGGTCATAAGGATGAAAAACACATTTTACAGATATAGAGAGGATGTTAGTTTGACTTCTACTTACTGGTTTGTCCACATTTAAAGGAGGGTTTGGGACAGGTGGCTTTATTTTGTATTGTTTCAAACATAATGAACAAGGGGCTTGGTTGGCTCTCTGGGTTGGCTGCCTTGATTGAGATTTCAAGCTTCAAAAGATATCAGGAGAGTGTTCAAAGAGGAAATAGGGCACAGGATTTGGACTCCGATGGGTCTCCAGGACTGTCTGTATATAATTTTATCAGTAGTAAATTCCATAATTTTTTCCATGTATTCTCCAATTTGGGTCTCTCATGTATGAACAAACTGCATCCTTGCTAAAATACTCAAGAATATATTTTTCACAAGGGTAATTATTTCCTGAGATGGTAGTCAAATATGATCTCAATTCATGAATCGAGAGATTTGTGTCCTTGTATTTGGGAATGTAGCAGGACTCATCAAGACGGGAATCTAATATTTTGTTTATTGTGTAGGTCTCCAATGACTGAGATAACACCCTATGAAAAGATGGACACATTCATTTCCATAGAAGCATGCCAAAGGTGCACCCTTTCCCACATATCCCCCCACCACTGATACCTGCACCAGTGACCTTCCCCTGCCATATTTGCCAAAAGTACATTACTACAATTACATTTTCAACCAAAGACATACAAATCCTCGAGTTCACCTGTTCCTTCCTCCAGCCCTCTCCCCAGTTCCATGGATAGTCCTACCCACCTCCCCAACACTGCTCACCCTCACATTCCAGCACCATGGACCCCACTCCATCCCTATACCACTATCAACCTCATCCACTGCCAACCCACCCCCTTCACCTGATCATATGTTCTGCCCATATTGAGCATCCGCTCACCACACTCTACTCCCTTTCTGTCTCCAGATAACTTATCTTCCACACTTTATCATTGTGAGTCTGCTTAATATGCTTAGGTCATATCACTGAGATTATGTAACATTTGCCCTTTAGTGAATGGCTTTCTACATTCAACAAAAGATCACTGAAATTCATCCATGTTATCACATGTGTCAATACTTCATTCCTTCTTACAGCTGAGAAAAATTCCATTGTATGTATATATCACATTTTGCTTACCCATTTATCTATTGATGGACACTTGGGTATATTCCAACTTCTAGCAATAGTGAATAATGCCACTATAAACATTGGTATGCATATATCTGTTTGTGTTCCTGCTTTCAATTCTTCTAGGTTTACCCAGAAGTTGGATTGCTGGATCATATGGAAATTCTTTATTTAGTTTTCTGAGGAACCACCAAACTGTTCTCCCAAATAGCTGCACATTCTACATTCCCACCAGCAGTAGATGAATGTTCCCATTCCTCCACATCCTCTCCAACACTTGCAGTTTTCTGCTTTTAATAATAGGCAGTCAAATAGGTGTAAGATGATATCTCATTGTTGTTTTAATTTGCATTTCCCTAATAGCTGGTGATGTTGAACATGTTGGCACAAGGATAAACATAATGGAACATACGATATTTTTAGTGCATTGGAATTGTTCTGCATGATTTTGCAATGACAGATACTATCCATTATACATTTTGCCAAAACCTATAAAATTGTACAGTGCAAAGTGTAAACCATAATATAACTATAGACCATGGTTAGTAGTAATGTTTCAATATTTGTTCAGCAATTGTAACAAATTTACTACACTAATACAAGATGTTATTAGTAGAGGAAAATGTGAGAGGGGAAGAGGTTGGAGTACATGGCAGTCCCCTATATTTTTCATATAAATTTTTCATAATCTAAAACTTTTTAATAATAAAGTTAAAAAACAAAATAAAATAAATTTTAAAATTAAAAGAAGCATAAATCAAATCTACTAGTCTACTAGGTGTTATACCTAACCCTAAGGTCACCAAATTCTTAAAAGAAAAAGGGAATTTTACAGTAACCAGCCAAATGTTTCTAAGTTTTCTCATTTACCCTATATAACTTTGCTCTGTTCTTTGTCTTTTTTGGAACTCCTTTCCAAATGTGGACTGGAAGTTGCCACAATAGTTAATTGGTCAATAGAGTCATCTAAATAATATCATGGCTAATATTTTCTTTTAACACATATAACTCATTTCTACATGTGCACAGTTTATTCAGATTTTAAATCCCAGCTCTACCATGAGCCAGTAATCAGTTATCTAAGTATTTTAGTCAGTATTTAGCAACCAGTCTTCTTTCTGTTTGTTTTTTTAATTTCATTTGTTTTTTTGTAGTTAAAGATGAGGAAGAGGATTTGCCAAGGGGCAGTGAAGTATAATACTTTGAATTAGATTATAAAATCACAACAGACTTTTTAGTGGTGGTTAAATTAATAAATATATTATAAATAGTATATTTTCTTATTAAATATTAATGGTGAGCTGTATTAGACAGGGTTGTCTAGGGAAACAGAATCAACAGGAGAGATCTGTAAATAGTATGAGATTTTATAAAGATTCTCTCACATGACTGTGGGGATGCACAAGTCCAGGTTCCACAGGCAGCCTGCAAACCAGGGGCTCTGATGAAAGTCCATTGAAGGTCCTTGATGAGTTTCTGGGGGATGTTGGCTGTCCAAAGACGGGCTGGGAAATTCTTTCTGAATGCTGACATCACTTCCCCTTTTAAGGCATTCAACTGATTGGATAAAGCATCACTCATTGCTGACTGCAATCTCCCTGGTTGATGGTAGATATAATCAGCCTTCTATGCAGTAAAGTCACTGATGACTAAAGCCCATAAATGTCCTTTTATTACAATTAGCCCAATGCTTGTTTGACCAAAAACTGGACACAATTACCTGGCCAAGTTGACACATTAGCCTAATCGTCACATGGGCCCAGTGTTGTGTTCTGCTCTGTTTCAATAAGGTGAAGTATGGTGCACAGGGAAAACAACAATGACAACAGAGAACTTTTGTTTGAGAACAAAAATACCAAAAGCATCAGTACTAACCAATAATTTAGATTCAAAATGATTGCTTTGTTATGATCAGGCAGGTTTCACAGAGACATTCCCTTGAGATGGTAGGAATTCTATTTCCCTAACAAGCCTCAATCTGCTTCCCAATGAGATTTTTTTTGTAATTAAATTAAGGTCAGATTAACACATAGGGAATGAGGAAAGATTTAAATTGGCTTAGACAATGTATTTAAAAAGCCTTGAAAAGCAGCTTTGCTTTCTTTATTTAGCAATTTCCTGTAACTGACATTTACCACCTTGAAAAGTAGAAAAGACCTCTCCCTCCCTGTTAAACCCCAGTACTGGGCAAGCCAGGGGACTTGTTAAAGTGCAATAATATAATAATTTAAAAGTAATTATTAAAAGGAAGAAATTACAAGCACTTATATCTGAAGTTTGATCTCAAGAGAAGAGCTTGCTACAGTATCCCTAGGGTTCCCAACTCAGCACCCCTTGGCATTATGAACAGTCATAGAGCCCAGAATTAATTAACTTAAAGGGAATTTTGTAACAGTGAGATCAAAGAGAAACTTAGAGAAAATATTTTATTTTCTCCTGGGATCAGATTCAATTGTCATATACAATACATAATCAATTTGCTTATTAGAAGCTTACTGTATTTGTAAGTGTATTGCGAGTGGAAGAATCAAAATGTACTTATTAATTCAAAGTAGTAGAATAGCAAACGGAGCTCTCCTTGGTGCCACTGGACTCAATTTAAATCCTATGTTAACTTCCATTATCTTTGACTCCACATTATTGACCATGGGACTAAATTGATCAATCAAAGAGTGAGCTCATTTCCCTGACATGAACACTTATTTCAGTATCTTGAAGACATATGTCTAGACTCATAATTTAACATTTTAAAAATATCATGACTATATTGCAACTTTTATAGTAAAATTGTCCCTGTACTAAAAATATAATTGAATATTTTGTTTGGGGTAGAAGCACACATTATACAACTCTGTCCTGTCTCAAGAGACTATTTGAGTGTTTAAAATTTGCATGTATGTCTCACTTAATCATATACGCTAAAGAACTGGGGCTAGAATCTTAACAAACAAAAACAAATGAATGTCATCAACCCATAAAACATTCAATCAAGTCAGTGAAAAGTAAAAAAATCTTAGGATAGATTGAATTGATGAGCTATTGCAGTCAAAGTACTTTAATTTTCTTCCCATAAGGAATATTGTTCATTATCATAAACAAGTTCCAGGATAAGCCAATCTCTGCTTTTGGAGATCACCTCTCTCTCTTTCCTGCTCTTTGATGACCATTCCCCCTGCTCAAAATTATTTTTACCATTTTCAAATTAGTATTCCACCTTCTCATTGGCTAAATATAACTACTTAATTGAAACATGGCTTAGGTGTCCCACAATCTTCTTACTCCCACTTTTTCTTGTGTTGATTTAAAAGAGTGTTTCTATTCCATAAATGTTTAAGATTTGTAATATAATTAGCATTTATTAATTATTATTATTATTATGGATGTTTATAGCAATTTCAATATCCAATATTTTATAATTTTGAAAATTAAAGTTTTCTAACAAAATGTACCATATTAGTCTCTGTGTACTTTATTAAAGACTACAAAAACCATAGCTGCCTTATTATCCATTACCCATATTTTCTTGTCATTTTCCCCATTTATTAACTTTTTCTATTTCTTATTTTCTTATCTATTTTACATACTGGGAAAAACTTTCATTATCATTTTCTAATTAACTAAATTTTCCTTTGAATATAAGTCTAGAATGTTTCCCATTTATTTTTTATTTAAATGAATATATTTTGTTCCCAAGAAATCTGTTTTTGTTTATCTTATATACACTTTTCTCCATCCAACCTGATTTATTTCATAATATCTTGTTGCTGTAAAAAATGCTATGCTTTCATTTTATTAACTGTAAAGTGTTTGTTTCTGAGAGCATATTTGTGCACATATGTGTGTTTGTGTATTTGTTTTTTAAGACTCTTCTGATTTATAAAACTGATTGTGTTGGGTTATTTTCTTGTCAATAGACTTAACCATGTGTGTTATAATCTTGTTTTATAGGTTCTTTTGCATGGATATCTGCTGGGGAAGACAGGAAGAATATAGCATCCATCTACCATCCTGTGCAGATGTTTCAATATGTTCCCATTCTGCAGCATGTGAGGTCTAATGGAACAAGCAGTTCCTGAAATCAGTTCCTGAAATCAGGAACAAGCAGTTCCTGAGCTTATCAGGGCAGGAACTCTCAGTGACAGGGCCCACTGATCCTTGGATGTGTAAATACTTTGCCCTTGAGCAGCACAGATTTGTCTCTTCTCTCCAACATTAAGTGGGGTATTCAGAGCTGCCATCCACTGATCCTGATTCAAGCAGCTGGAAACTGGGATCTCTTCCCTTCTTTTATTTGACTCATTGTGCTGTAATAAAGAAGTCAATTGCTGAAACTGACTGTCAAATAAAGAAGTCATTTGCTGAAACTTTCTGGAGTGCTTGATTCTGCATTCCTATGATACACCATATAGCTCTCTCCACAATCTCTCTTTTCACACACACACACACACACACACACACACACACACACACACACATATGTACATAAACCCCATGTTAAACTCTAACTCTTACCATCTGTGCTTACTCTTTCTGTCTAACAGTTTTATCATTTTCTCCAAGTAGACAGTTGGAAGTCCAATTGAAAAGTGGTTCCTATGATTCATGACTTGAATCTTGTTCCCCATAGAGATATTGGGAATATGTTAGGTCCACAGAGCTAGGAGATACTTTGGGTCACTTTCTAGTAGTGATACTGAGCCCTATGGACTTTACTTCACCTCATGCAAAGCTTCTAATAAAACTTTAACTACAGACAGCAGTTTTACTCAATTTATTATTCTCCTTTAAATAAGGCAGAAGCCACACACTGAATTCCCCTTAAGGCTCTTGCTCCAGCTCTCCATCTTTTGCATGGCCTTGATATTTATCTTTGTCTCTAAGAAAGTGCTGTATCCTGCTTCTGATGGCAGAATCAGCAGAATAGTAATAAAACCGAACCACTCTGTAACTTTCGCCCTCTACTTCTTATTTGCAGGGATACATGTATTCTGTGTGTCTGCAGCAGGAGTTGTTCATACTTATTTTCTGTCACATATACAATTCAGTTTCTAATATTTAAAAAAAATTTTTTTAAAGATACTTAGATTACATAAATGTTACCAATAAAATATAGGGTATTCCCATATGCCCTGCTCCCTACACCTCCCACGTTAACAATATCATTTATTAGTGTGGTACATTCATTACAATTGATGAAGACATTTTGGAACATTGCCACTAAGCATGGGTTATAGTTTACATTGCAGTTTACACCCTTTCCTGTGCAATTTTGTAGGTTATGGCATATTATTTTTTGTTTTCTGCCTCACAAGAATGACATTAAATTTATCATCATTCTGATGAGAATTAAATAATATTTCATTGTCATTTGAAATTGTTTTCTGTGCAAAAGTTATGTAAGTGATCATTTCTTCATATATTTGTTAGCCATTGGAGCACCAATTGCTATGAATTTTCCAATTAATTGTTGATTTCTGGCCTGCTATCCTATAAGCTAACTTTAGTGTTTACAATGTCCTTGACACTTTTAAGATTATTTTGGTTCTTATTATGAAATATATTACACACACAAGAGTATAGATCTCCCCTTCTTCCATGGCAGCCATTTGTGCCATATTTCTGCACAACCCCATGGCCCATAGGCCTCAACCAGGGCCATAATATGACTAAGAATGTGAACAAGCAGGGGCAGTCTCCAATGTGGATAATCTAAGCCAGCAATCATCATGTTAGCAGACCATGCAGTTTGTCAGCTGCTTGATTTCAGCCAAAGACTGGATATCAACCTTTTAAACAAGGGGGTGAATTGTTTATTCCACAAGGAAGGAAACCAGCAAAGAATGACTCAATATGTATTGACACATTTAAAGAAGCATCCTGATGCATGGACAAGAGTTGACACAATTTTGAAATTTTTATAGAATATGAACACAAAATACTATGGACTACAAATTTTGGGAAATGTGAAAAAAAAGAGGTGGAAGATTCTTCCAAGGAACCAACGTGAAGGAATAAAAAATACGTTGTTGGCTTCATGATCAAAATGTCATCTATTTCTACTTGTGTAAAGAAAGAGAAGGTATATATCAGGAAATTGAATATGATTCTTGTTCAGATACTGAAACAAGAATGGCCCAAACATTGGTCAACATTTATAAGTGGCATTATAGGAGTAAGTAGGATGTGTGAAAGTTTTCATATTATTATGAAATATTATGATAAAATTCCCTAAATTCTCCAGTTGTACATACAACCTTAGAAGAATTGTTTAGATTTCTTAACTGGATTCCATGGGGATATATTTTTGAGATAAAGTTAATCAGCACATTAATTCATAAATTCCTGAATGTTCCAATGTTTTGAAATGTCTCTCTGAATTAGCTCACTGAGATTGCCTGTGTGCTTATTAGCCAGTATGAAGAACAATTTGTAACACTATTTACACTGACAATGATGCAGCTAAAACAGATGCTTCCTTTAAACACCAATATTTGACTTGCATGCATAAATGGGAAAGATGATCAGAAATTTATTTAAAATCTCAGTTGGTTTCTCTGTACTATTCTTAAGGAAAATGGTCAACTTATATAGAAAGATTATATCTCAGGGAAACAATGATGGAGGCCCTTCACTACATGCTGTTGGTATTAGAAGTGGAAGAAAATGAAATCTTTAAAATTTGTCTTGAGTACTGGAATCACTTCACAGTTGAACTCTATAGAGAGAGCCCATTCTCTATATCTGCCTCTCCATTGCTCTCTGGACCTCAACATTGTGATGTTCCTCCCAGGAGATAGCTCTAGCTGCCTGTATTATCCAAGATCTGTTTATTGATTGTTTGTCATATGGCTAAACCAAGGGAAGCATTGATTGTAGAAAATGATCAGGAAGAAGTTATGAGAGAATTCATGAAAGATACAGATTCCTTAAATGTGTATAAGAATACAAGAGAAACATTAGTTTATCTTTTTCATCTGTATTATGTAGACACAAAAAGAATAATGACTGAGAAGTTTCACAACCAATTGAATGGTACAATTGAATGGAAATAATTGAATACATTGTGTATGTAGGTTTCATTAGTGGAGCAATGCATGAAGAGGATGGAAAAAAAATTCTTGTTACTGTTATAAAGGATCTATTAGGATTATGTGAACAGAAAGGAGGCAAAGATAATAAATTATTAATGCATCAAATATCATGCATCTAGTAGGTCAATATCCAAGATTTTTGAGAGCTCACTGGCAATTTTGAAGACTTTTCTTAACAAGTTATTTGAATTCATGCATGAGACCAATGAATTCAAATTCAAATCCAGGAGTCCAGGATGTGGCTTGCAATACTTTCATAAAAATAGCTCAAACATACCTCAGGCATTTCGTTCAGGTTCAGGCTGGAGAAGTAATGCCTTTTATTTGGTGAGAATTTGAACAACCTTAACACTATAATCTGTGATCTTCAGCCTCAACATGTTCATACATATTATGAAGTTGTGGGGCACAAAATTAATGCACAAGCAGTACAAGAACATTTGAAAAAAAAACACATGCCACTTCCTATTCAAGTGTGGGAAAGCATAAACCAGCAGGATAACAAAAATATGGATACTTAAAGATCCTGAAACAGTCAAGAAACTTGGTAGCATATTGAAAACAAATGCAACAGCTTTCAAAGCTGTTGGACACGACTTTATAAATCAACTTAGATGAATTTATTTAGATACGCTTAATGTGCACAAGTGCCTCAGTGAAAATTTTTCTTCAGTTATCCAAGCTAATGGTTAGATGGTTAAAAAGAAACCACTGATTAAAAGTATGCAAACAGTAAAAAGGGAAACTTTAAACTTAATATCTGGTTGGGTTAGTCATTCCAATGATCCACAGATGGTAGCTGAAAATTGTATCCCTCCTCTGTTGGATGCAGTTCTCATTGATTATCAGAGAAATGTCCCAGCTGCTAGAGAACCAGAAGTGATTAGTACTGTGGCTATTATTGTCAGCAAGTTATGAGAACACATAAGAGCTGAAATACCTCAAATATTTAATGCTATTTTTGAATGCACATTAAATATGATAGATAAGGGCTTTGAAGAGTATCCTCAACAGAGAACAAACTTTTTTTTACTACTTCAGGCTCTCAATTTTCATTGATTCCCAGTATACTTAGCTATTAAATCTGCACAGTTTTGGATTCCATTATTTAAGCTTTCAAACATACTATGAGGCATGTTGCAGATACAGGATTGCAGATACGTTCTACCTTCTTACTAAATGTTGTGCAAGAAGAAGCTGTGGTTCAGGATTTCTATCAAACATATATCTGTGATATTCTTCAGTGCATATTTTCTGTGGTTACAGACATCTCAAGTACTGCTGGTTTAACAATGCATGAATCAATTCCTGCATATATGTATAATTTGGTAGAAGAAGGGAAAATCAGTACACTGTTAAACCCTGGAAATCCAGTTAGCAACCAAATGTTTATTCAGGAATATGTGGGTAATCTCCTTAAGTCTGCATTCCCTCATCTACAAGATGCTCAAGTTAAGCTCTTTGTGACATGGCTTGTCAGTTTAAATCAAAATATCCCTGCTTTCAAAGAGAAGCTTTGAGATTTCCTAGTACAAATAAAGGAGTTTGTTAGTGAGAATTCATCTGATCTGTTTTTGGAAGAAAGAGAAAAATCTTTCGACAAACCCAGGAAGAGAAACATAAATTCAGAATGTCTGGACCTGAAATCCTTAATCCATATGAAATTTTGGAAGAAATATGTGATTAAAATCAGAAGTTATGCTGTTTTTTTCCTCTGTGTAATTCTAATGGCATGAAGAAAACAGCATATGGATATTTGTCAACCAAAATGATACTAATTTGCAAATTAAAATGTCACCTAGTGGCTTTTTTTCTTATGTTTTTATATAAAAAATTTTCAGTGAAATATTCTTCCATTCTTTAAACTTTTGTTTTGGTCCTCTTTATTTATATTGCATGAAGTTGAAAATTAAGGCATTTTTAAAAATTTTCTTCTTTCCCATTTTGTGACTAAGATGGGAGGAAGTGGTAAATTCAATTTGAACATATACTTGTAAATTCCATTGCAAAATTATACAATTTTTCATTTAAACAATAGCAGTTTTTAAATTAGGGAGCATTTTTTCTAGCTTACATTTCAGTCTAGAAGAAAATGTAATGAGTAAAGCAAATTGTGTTTTTAAAAGGTTTATACTGCTGCGTTGTCTGAAGTTAGCACCTGTTAGACTGAATTGCCTACACTACATATATTACAAGTCTGTATGGCAGGTTTGCAGCATGATAATGTACATATCATCACATTGTAAAGCAACTTCAAAAAATATGGGAACACAGTTAATTTTTCATACTTTGTGTGTGTGTCTGTGTACTATCACTTGTTGACAACAGCTTTTTGTTTACCTCAATGAGGAGTGTTGTTCATTTGTGAGCCTTCATTAACTTAAAGTGAAATGGTAAAAGATAATCACCTTGTTAGAATAGTCTGAAATTTTTTGAATAACTCAAAAAACAAGCAAAACAAAAATATGGCTTTTGAAATGAAATGCTAATTTACATTGTTTAGCAAGCTGTGTCCTTTAAGAACTCTTCTTAAGCAAAATAAACTTAGCTTAGATAAAAAAAGAGTATATACCTAAGATATTTTTTTTAAATTAAGTAAAATGACAACCTGTAATCACCACACATATGGGAAATCTCCATCAACAACTCACTCAAACTGTTGGTGGGCTCCTCCCACCTTCCCCAGAGATCTACAACACCCTAAAATTTGTTTTAGTCATTCTCCTTTTTTTTCCTTTATCCATTTACCTAATTCAATTTTATTTTAATTTTCTGCTATTACAAACAATGGTTTAAATAGTTTATTTGGATAAGTCTCTTTGTGAAAACAGAAATTGTTCTAGGGTGAACATGCTGATCAGAATAATGTTTATGAAATTCATCCATGCTCTTGCATGTATTAATAGCTGATCTGGACAGCTTCCTAACATCCTGGGAAACAAGGAAGCCAGAAGAGACAGCCAGGAAACTGATAGAAGCCCAAATTGACTGAGGGAAAAGAGGGTGGGGAAAGCCAGATAAGGTTTCAGAAGCCTCCCTAACCTGTAGAGTGGGTAGAGCTCAGTGGAGGAACTTCTGCCTCACATATGCTAGGACATCATTTCAATCTTCAGTACCTCCTAAGGGAAGGATTCAGAGAGTGATCTAGTGGGTTGTCAGGCACACAGCTGGCACGTTGTGACAAGAAACTTATAGACTAGGTTTTTTGTGTTTTAGGGTTTTTGATCTGTTATTTTCTATTTTTATTTATCATTATTTTTTACTGTTTATTTTGTTCTCTAAAACTGGGTCCCTTAGTTGTAGAGTGTGGGCTGCAGGGTGATATAATGAGGAGCACCAGCCACCTGAAAGAGTTCCCAGGGCCCTAAGAGTGTAACCTGTTTTTCCTGGATGATTTTTTGTTTTTTAATTTTTTTCTCTTTCTTTTTTCCTTTTTTTGTTTTCCTCCTTTTTTCTCCTTAGTTTCTTTATCTCTTTTCTTACTTTCATTTTTCCTCTTCCTTTGTTTTCTTTCATTTCACCTTCTCCAGATTGGATTCATTTATTTTTCTCTCTTCTCATCTAGCCAGTCTTTTATTTTATTCTCTTTTTTGTTTGTTTCTTTTTTATTCCACCATTTTATTATTATTCCTTTGTATTTTTTATGATTTTTCACTCTTAGTACTTATTTTTACCTGGCTCTTTTATGGTTCCTTTTCTATTTTGTTTTTATATTATTCTTTATCTCTTCTCTCTTTTCTTATCTATGGTCTTAATATTTTTTCAGGCAGCATGGACAACTAAGAAGATATGGAAGTGGAAGCTTTCAAAGAGGAGTCTTAACACAAAACAAAACAAAATAATACCATAGAGTAGAAAGAGAAGCTAACCATCTGAATAAAAATATCAAGATAAGAAGATGCCTAGACATCAGCAAAACTCACAAGCCATACTATAAAAAAAGGAAGACATGGATCAGTCTAATTAACAAACTAAAAAACATGAAGAGATGTAGAATATGGAACAACCAAACAAGGATGTCCAAACAAATGTCATGAAGCAACCTAATGCAGTGAAGGAAGAGATAAAGGATGTTAAGAAGACACAGTGGGAATATACTGATGATATCATAAACATGCATAAAAAAGATTACAGCTCTTATGGTGATGAATGGCACAATGTAAGAAATCAAAAATATTCTGGAAGCACATAATAGAAGATGTGAACAGCAGAAGAAAAAATTAGTGATGTCAAAGATAGTACATCTGAAATCAGACAGATAGTATAACACATAAATAAAGATAGAAAAATTCAGCAGGGACTCAGGGAATTGAATGACAACAGAAAATGCACAAGCATAAACATTACAGGCATCCCAAAAGAAGAAAAGGGAAAGGGGGCAGAAGGAGTGTTGGAGAAAATAATGGCTGAAAATTGCCCAACTCAATTAGGGTCATGGATGTACATGTCCAGGAACTATAGCACACTCCAATCAGTATAAATCCTAAAAGGCCAACCCAGAGACTAATACTTATCAAATTGTCAAATGCTCAGGACAAAGAGAATACTGAAAGCAGCAAGAGAAAAGAGATGCATCAAATACAAAGATTAAGTGCTGATTTCTTACCTGTAAGCATGGTGGTGAGTAAGCAGTGGTATGACATAGTTAAGGTAAGAAAAGAAAAAAAATCTTCTAGCCAAGAATTCTATATCCAGCAAAGTTGGCATTCAATAAACAGGGAGAGTTCAAAATACTAACATATAAACAGTAATTAAGGGAATTTGTCAACAAGAAACTTACACTTCAAAAATAACTAGTGTGTTTGCAGGTTGAAAGGAAAAAACAGGGGAAAGAGTATTGAAGAAGAGTGTAGAAAGGAAGCTTATTAGTTAGAATAACTAAAAAGATAAAAAGAGAAAACAAAATATGATATATAAACATGAAGAAAAAATGGCTAATCTAAGTAATGCCTTGACAGTAATAACATTGAATGTTAATGGATTAAACTCTGTCCCGACCCGCAGGACCATCAACTGGGGCTCAGGACCTGTGAAGAAAAGAATGTTATGGGACAAGAGACGTGAAGAATGACAGCAAGACAGGATTCTGATCAAGCTGCAAAGGTTTATTGAAAAGGCAGGGTATATATACTTTAAAGGAAGAGGGTGAAGATTGGTGAACCTAAGGACGGGTGGCGGTTTGGGATTGGTGATTGCTGTTGCTAGGGTAG
>JAQZBX010077771.1:0-14223 GCA_029593785.1 Cabassous unicinctus
ATACTATGAAAAACTGGATGAAATATTACTGATCTCTCTTACAAACCACACCTTTGTCAGATGCTTATCTTTTATTAAGATAAAAGTTATTATTTTTATATTTTAGGGATATTTTAAATTTATGAATGAATACATGATTCAGTTTTATAATTGCATAAATAGTTCAAGTAACTTTAATGTATAGCTGTTCTAATCTATGGCACTATAGATTTAAAGAACAATTGGAAAGAAACTTATTTTGCATAAAAGCTTTAGCAAATAGCCTTAAGCAGCCATGTTTCAGGTACCAGCATGTACAATTTTATGAGGTATAGCCTCAAAATGAAATATGTTTTTGTTGTTTCTGTGCAGACATATAATATGACTATCCCTTAGCATTCACATTGGACCCCTAAAATTGAAAACAGCCAATAAAGTTAATTTTGAATCATTTTGTATCTCAACTCATCAACATGGGAGTCTCTTGAAATAATTATCCTATCACTCTTCTGAATGAAGATTTTTCACTCATAATTTTCTTTACAGCCTCTTTTATTTGCTTGTTTCTAAGACTATAGATTATAGGATTTAGGAAAGGAGGGACTAAGGAGTAGAACACAGAAGTGATCATGTCCTGAATTGTAGGTGAGCTGGAGATAGGCTTTACATATACCGCAGTACCTGGGCTGAGAAAGACGGTCACCACCAGGATGTGAGGGACACAGGTGGAAAATGTCCTTCCTTACTTTCTCCTGGTGGGAAACTTGAGCACATAGAAAATATGTGAATATAAGAAATGGTGATGAGGGCAAAAGAGCCACCAGCAACCACCACAGTGGAGATAAAAATTAAA
The DNA here is from genome assembly GCA_029593785.1 of Cabassous unicinctus. NCBI lineage: Eukaryota > Metazoa > Chordata > Mammalia > Cingulata > Chlamyphoridae > Cabassous > Cabassous unicinctus. The sequence goes on from JAQZBX010077771.1 coordinate 833, forward strand.
ATTTCATTGATTAAAGTGTCAGAAAAAGACAGCTTCAGCAGAGAGGGAACATCACAGAAGAACACATGGATCACGTTGGACTGGCAGAAGGGCAGCCGGAATATATTGCCTGTGTGGAATCCTGCATAGACCACGCTACTGACTACAGAAGACAGCGTCATCTGGACACCGACCCAAGGGGTCATGATCATAGAGTAGTGGAGTGGTGGCAGATGGCCACATAGCAGTCATGGGTCATGATAGTGAGGATCAGCAGTTCTGTACAAACAAATAAAAACACAAAGAAGATCTGAGCTGCATATCCAACCATGGAGATTGCCTTGTTTTCAAGCAGGAAGATAACACAAGCCTTGGGTACAGTGACAAAAATGTAGCACATGTCCAAAACAGATAGATTCCTGAGGAAGAAGTACATGGGTGTGTGAAGTCTCTTGTCAAGGGAAGTTACTGTGACAATGAGAAAATTCCCCATTAGGGTTGCCAAGTACATCAGCAAAAATAGCATGGCATGCAAGACTGTACTCCCACACATCAGAAAATCTTCTAAGCAGGAATCAGTCACCATGGTAAAGTTGGGCATCTTTAAAGAATGTGCTTAGGACATGGAGAGACAAAGGCAAATAATCTGTAAACTAAATGGAGAATTAATGTGAGAGAAAAATTAGCCTAAGTATATTTATCAACCAATATTTATCTAATTTTATTCTTTGATGTTCATTTTGTTTAGTAAGAAGTAACACAGTATTACCTTAAGCTCCTACAAAATGTGCTTCTGTATGTAGGGTAGGGGTAGCAATGAAGCAATTTGCATGAGACTGATAGTGTGCTAGAGGTTACCAAGGGCAGGATAGCAGCAAGATTTGTTGTTTAATAAATACACATATTATGATTCAGGTGAAGAAAAAGTTGGAGTACTGGATATCAGTAATGGTAGCACAACATATTGAATGTAACTAATATCAATGAATGGTACACTTGCAAGTGGTGGGAAATTTTTAATTGTGTATATGTTACTACAAAACAAAGGAAAAAAGGATTCTTTTAGAGCATGTAATCATGTTTTGTTAATTTTCATCACATATTAGCAGGACAACAGCCTTGTTCACCTTTAAGATTGATTTAATATAGTTAAGCCTATATGCTGTCTCAATAGAAGTTTTCTATAAATACTAACATTTAATGTCATTCCCTGATGCCCCAAAACAATCTGGATAGATATAGGAGGCTACTGTTACATCAGAAACACTCCAACTTTACATGTGGTTGCAATCTATTACTTGCTTAATACTTGGAAAATTATTTTTATCTCCCCTTCCACCACTATAAATTTTGGTACTAATTTCATTTGGAAATTCAACTTAAGAATTGATATCTCTGATAATTCCAATGTTATTGATTATACATGTCACTGCCTTGCAACTGTTAACATGAACTCTTTTTATTTTGATATTTGATTCTTCAAGCTCTCTCTCTCTCTGTGTGTCTCTCCTTCTCCAAACATTTATTAGACCTATGTGGACTGTTTTGCTCTTTCTTAGCCTAGATAGCATAATCAACCAAATGAATAATGAAGTAATAAGAAAACTTATTAATACATGAAAATGTAAGAGGAAAGGCATGCTTTCAATGTCAATTTTGGCTGTGAAGCTATTCCTTGAGACATCCTTCACCAGAGCTCTTGAGCCTATTGAGCTTCACTGTTTCCCACCACACCAGTCCCAGTCCCTCCTGAAAACTGACCATTTACTTTTACAATTCTATTAGAGCCTGTCAAGTATTGCAGGAGACATATTTTTTGGATTTTTAAATCATGATGATCCAGAGACGAAACATCATTCCACCTATTTCTTACATATTGAGTGCTAAGCACTACATAAGAACTATTCAAACCAATTTCTATTTGGTACCAGATTTCCAGATTTTCTACTCTTTCCTTATAGTATGTGATGGTTTTAACTCAGCATAATTTATTATAGTCTGTTTTTAGCCCATAGAGTACAATAAAACATCTATGTTTCCCAGATTCTTCAAAATATCAATATAGTTTTATTATCATTTAAAATTCCTAAGATATCTTAGATAATAACTTATTAGTTCAGTAAAAATAATTGGTATGTATTTTCACTCACTTTTCTCCCTTATCTGATAAGTTCAAATGAAAAGAACAATCCATATCTATGACTAATTAACTCCTCTAGCCTTCATTCTCTCTCATCTTGCATTGATGTCAATGTTTCCCGTTAAATGGCATATTTTTTTCATTCTTTTAAAGAATGAAAAATCTAGCTCCTGCCATCATCTAAGCCTCTCACTCCAATAGCATCTACATCAGAAAACCAATTGGCTGTTCCTTCAGTCTTTGGCTTCCTGGACCTCCTCAAATATGGAGCAAGTTATAAGGATTTCCACCCCTGGGGCCACATCTCTGCTCTTCCTTGATTCACCTGTAGTTTAGTTTAGTCATTCATTTCAGTAAAGGCACTTGGGGCGGATTTCAAATTTACCTTTCTCAATAGGTACATATTACATATTTTATGACATTACAGGATTCTTCTTTTGGAATTCTCTTTACAACTTCCTCCTCTGCCCCATTATCCTTCTACTTTATCTTCTTCTTTATCCTGCCCTCATTTCCTTTACCATCACTGTACCCCTGCCTTTCCCCTCTTTGAAAACTTCACCCTTGTTTCCCACTTCTCCCTTATGTAGATTGCAATCAGTAGCTGTACTAATTATAGCAAGTCGTTACGATGTATCTCACTTTATAATTCTTAAGTAAATTGACCTTAATCATATATGATTTACTATATATCTTTCTGATTTCTGGTAACACCTCACTTGCAAAGTTCTTTATTCAAAGATCTCTTCCTAGTTAAAACTGATTGTACTTGATTACATCATAGATCTCCACCAGAGATTTATGTTTATTAAAAAGTACTTTATTTCAGTCAATGATATATTGAACTAATATCATCTTAGATATTATATATGGTATAACTAAAATCCTTAGAAAAATGCTTTCCAAAATATTACTTCCAATAACATCCAGCCCATTAATTTAATATTAATAAAATATTTCAAAATGAAAATCTCTGAAAATATTACAAAAGTCCATAAAATACATTTCTTTGAGGGCAGCTACTGGAGGGAGACTGTACATCTGCTTACCTTTTATTTCATAGGTACTATTTGAAAAAAACATTTTTTTTTTCCAGGAAGCAGCCACTTTTTATTCCACAACCAAAAAGCTCCAAATATCACACAGTGATCCAAAGTCTTTAGCACACCCCATTCTCCAGATCTGCAATGATGAAAATGCCTTTCTCTGCTGTCCAGTACAGTAGCTACTAACCACACTTGGCTTGAAATGTGGCTACTGTAGCTGAGGAAATGACTTTTTGCATTATATGAATTTCACCCCCATCAGCCACATGTGGCTCATGGCGACTGTCCTGGGCAGCACGGCTCTGGGCCCTGGCCTGGTCCAGGTGTAGTTTGGCTCAAAAGGCAACTCTAGGCTCTGACAGAGAAAGCAAGTGGCAGACGCAGCCTCTGGGGCCACTTCTCCCCACCCCATCCCACGCCCAAGCCAAGAGAAACAGCAGCAATTGCTGCTAACGGGGGCGCGGTCTCAGAGCCGGGGGACACCGTGGGTACGCTGGAGCAGGTTGGCGAGCTGCTTGGCCAGGCCACCCGTGCTGGGCTCCTCGATGTGGAAGGTGCGGGTGAGGAGGTTGTAGAAGGAGCCGTAGCACAAGGCCACCACGGTGCAGGTGAGGCAGATCACGTTGTAGGGCATGCTGATGTCCGGCGTCTGCAGGCTCACCAGCAGGGACTCCGTGTAGAGTCCCACGAAGTAGCTCGAGCCATCGGAGACTGGGAACAGGGTGCTGAACAGGGGGCTGTCTTCCAGGTCGACTGGTTTGGCTGCCTCTATGCTGGGCACGAGGGCGCTGAGGACGGACAGGCTCACATAGAAGCCGTGGTTGGGGTCTGGAGTGTACTCAGTCCACTTGAGCAGGGCCCGCTCAAACTGGATGGAGACTTTGGTGACTGAACTGACCGGCAGCTGAATCAACATCTCCAGGAAGTGGGGCTGCTGGGCAGGCTGGTAGTGAATATAACTTGGTTTGTTCTCCTTGCCCCTGGAGGTGATGGTGAGGGTGTGCACATACAGCCGCAGGTATCAGGGCACGTTGTCCAGCAGCAGCACAGGGAAGGCCTGGTATGGGTGGGTGTTCTACAGCAGCGTGCTCAGCTCTCCCTTATGCAGCCGGTAGCCGCTCATGTACCATTGGGCGTGCAGGAAGGGCCGGTGGGGCCTCATTCTCTGGGCGTTTCTTCCACTTGAGCTGGAGGTTGAGGCTGCGGCAGTTGTTGATCAGGGCCGTGTCGAACAAGTCATAGATGGTGTAGGTCTTCCGGGAGCCCAGGATGACGCCCTGGTAGGCCGTGGTGGGGGGCGGATTCACCTCCACTGTCTCATTGTCCTTGTAGTTGGTGACGTCCACGTAGACTTGGCTCTCTGAAGCCAAGGGGCAGGGCTCCGTGAGTGTTCGGGAGAACATCCTGAAAACGGACCAGTCTTTCTTCCCTTGCCCGTGATGAAGGCGCCAAATACGACCATAAGGGTCTGCCGCAGCTCCCAAGAGACGCGAGTTCAGCATGCATTTCTGCAAATAGGGCGGATATGCACTGCCTGGGGGTGGTAGGTAGCTGGTGTGGAACAAGCGATCGGCCTTCAGCAGCACCGAGAGGCCTGCCTTGGAACTACAGGCCAGGAGCTTCTTCCACGGGGTGAGGTTCTTGGTGCAGACAACCTCCCGTGGCAGCGTGGCATAGCGCAGGAAATAGTGATCAGTGTCATTGGCCAGCCCCAGAGGTTTGAAGGAGGCAGTGGGAGCGACCATATTGGTGGAGTTGATAAAGTTGAGGGAGGCGCAGAAGATCCCCGAAAGGACGTTACTGAGCTCCTTCCAGGATTTATCCACATCAGTGACGGTGTCTTGGAACCAGACCCAGAGCTTTGCACCTGACGGGGCCTGTAGGAAGGGCGGACCCCAGTATCGGGTCCTCCAGAAGCCTTGTGTGAGGGAAAGGTGCAACTCCCATAGAGAATACTTGGAAATCAGCTGTCCCAGGGCTTTGGGGAAGAGCCTGTAATGAGACACTCCTTCCCACTGCAACTCCGAATCCCACTGCATTCAGAATTGGAATGTGGCAGCTACATCCCCGGAAGGCAAGGGGGTGATGACGAGCTCCTCTCGTAGGCTGTCGCGTGGGGGCTTTGCACGGCCCCAGCCACCCAGCCCCAGGAGCAGCAGTACCAGGAGAATGAGCCGCATGGCCGCCGCCATGCCTGCGGCTGCTATTTGAAAATTTTAACTAATGACATTTTATTGCCATAGATATATATTTCAATATTTTAGGGATGATGACCTTACCTGAAAAAGCAGTAAATTGATGGATTGATGTATTTGTTGATTCTGACAATCATTATTTTCACCACAATTAATCTTCCCCCTTCTTGAAAATTGGAATAATGACTGTAATAGCTTTCCTTGCAACTTAAGATAAGTAAATATTATTTGTGGAAATGATTATATTTTTAATAACATTATGAAGCAGTATAAATTGAAATGTAACATAATTTGTATTGTGTACAATATTATGTTTTCCCGTAAATCCTGAACATATTCCAGATCTTGAATAAACTGAGACAGAAAGAGATAGTTTTCTGCTTATAGGCAAACCTATGCATATTTGATAATATGCAACAATTAATGGATGTTGAGTCACACGAATTCCTTGTGAATGTTCATTTTCATAATGTCATTATAATTACACTTGAAATATAAGGGCTTGTGTATATATTTTATTTTTATGACAGGGATCCACTTACTTATTTTGTACATGTGAATATATAACACAGAGGTTGGCAAAGGGAAGATAATAGATACTTGTAATTATAAATGAAATAAAATAGTATATGAAAATAATGCTTTCCAATTTTTAAGACAAACACAACACACTATAATTAAATTTGTTTAAATAGTTCAAATTAGCTTTCTTCACACTGAAACCATGGGCAGCCAGCAGAGCTGCTGCTGTCCCTACCTGTTTTGCTGGCATCATCTCCATCCGGAGCTATTGTCCACTCACTCTGCACTTCCACTAACAGTTATAAATTCTGCTAAATATGCTGAGATGAGTTTTCAATATAATGAATATAAAAGAAAATGTTGGTGTCATTGTGTGAGTACATTCCTTATTTATATTATCTACTCTAACTTAATTTATAGTCTCTGTGTTTCAAAAAAAAGTTAGCAGTATAAGAGAGACATAAGGCTGATGCTTGTAGAAAGGTGAAGAAGAGGAAAATAAATTAATAACACTAAATATAGACAGTTAATAGTCTTTTCTTATGCAAATAGGCAATTGTGAATTTCTGACATGGGTTCAATCCATTTCAGGTACAAGCAAGCATGAGTTGGTATATACAATTGAGATGACTGATATTGTGCTCAGAAGAATTTTATTTTATAACAATGGCCTCTGTGTTCAATTATAGTTGAAAAAGTGTGGACACAATGACATTAGAGAAAATCCCTGGGCTCATACTCCTTGGTATCAGTAATAGCTATTGACCAGGAAAAATATCAATGAGATAATTGCCTCCAGATCATAAGGGAAGAGGTCCCAAGCAGAAATTGTGCCAAAAACACTTATATATCAAATAAATATTAATATATCTCAAACTGTGTGTTTCCTGTGGAACTTAGAATAAAAGTTGTAGTGGAGAGGCTGGATCCTGGACTCTGTCAGATGGCTGGAAACCAGATTTTCCAGTCCTCCTCATGGTTTTCCTCTAAGGAATGGAGTGATTTTCACTCTCAGTATTGAGGCCAAACTCACAGGATTTGTTTAATGGGCAAATAGCCCATTTGAAATTGTCCAAATGTGGAGATCAAAGGATCATATGTCATTCACCAGCCTGGAGCCAAAACCCAGCACTGTGGTCTGTGAACTTAGGAGCCTCTAGAGTGTGAACCATGGGACTAGAAGCACTTGAACTAGTACCTGGCACATGGTGCATATTAGGAAGTGATATGAAACCTGCTCTTCAGTTTTCAAAAAACTGGGTTAGTCAGATCCTGTCAGGAAAGGAGAAATATTTCCATGGTTCTTACTATGACTAAGTTTTCAGTCACTGATTTCCAGTTTAAATCAACTATGCTCAGGCAACAAACGCATTATAATTTTAAACCACTGGAATATGTTGATTTTTAGCATAACATATGGTATATTTTAAAACATGTTCAAAATGCTGTAAAAAAGAAGGTATATTCTGTACCCTTGGAACATTAATCTATTTATGTGCTTATTAGAAATATTTAGACAATTCTACACTTCAAGTTCTATATACCTTTACTGATGTTTATCTCATGTTTTGAATAGTAATTAATTGTATTTAAATCTCCAATCATGATTTTGGATGGTTTAAAGTTCTTCTTTGTGAGTAAAACTGCACCCAGAATAAATGCTCTAGTAAACCAGATGCCAAGACACCAACAAAATATTACAATCCACACCAAGAAATAGGGACATATGGCCAAGCTAAAGGAACAAGGTAAGGCTCCAGATGACATAAAGGAGTTGAGACAACTAATCATAGGTGTTCAAACAAATCTCCTGAATAAATTCAATGAGATGGCTAAAGAAATTAAGGTTATTAAGAAGACATTGGATGAGCACAAAGAAGAATTTGAAAGCATACATAGAAAAATACCAGATCTTTTTGGAATGAAAGGTGCAATAAATGAAGTAAAAAAATACACTGGAATTCTATAAGAGCAGATTTGAAGAAGCAGAAGAAAGGATTGGTAAGCTTGAAGAAATGGCCTCTGAAAGTGAACATACAAAAGAACAGATGAAGAAAAGATTGGAAAAACTTGAACAAGGTCTCAGGGAACTAAAAGGCAGCAATAGATGTGCAAACATAAGTGAAAGAGAAGAGAAAGGAAAAGGGGCAGAAGGAAGATTTGAAGAAATAATGGTAGAAAATTTCCCAACCCTATTGAAGGATGTAGATATCCATGTCCAAGAAGCACTACGTACTCCCATCTGAAAAAATCCAAATGGAGCAACTCCCAGACACATACTAATCAGAATGTTTAATGCCAAAGAAAAAGAGAGAATTCTAAGACCAGCAAGAGAAAAGCAATGCATAACATATAAGGGATATCCAATAAGATTAAGAAACCATGGAGGCAAGAAGACTGTGATATGATATTTTTATGATACTGCAAGAGAAAAACTTCCAGCCAAGGATCTTATATCTGGCAAGATTGTCTTTCAAAAATGAGGGCGAGTTTAGAATATTCACAGATAAACAGAAACTGAGAGGGTTTGTAACCAAGAGACTTCCTTTGCAGGAAATGCTAAAGGGTGTGCTACCGCCTGAAAGAAAATAATAGGAGACAGAGGCCTGGAAGAGCATCTAGAAATGAAGATTTTATATAAAAAAGGTAATTAAAAGTGTCAAAAGAGTGGTGAAATTAAAATATGACAGATAAAATCCAAATATTTAGGAATAAACTTAGCCAACAATCTAAAGCACTTGTATTCAGAAAACTACAACTCATTGTTAAAATAAATTTTAAAAAGTCCTCAATAATTGGAAGAACATTCGATGCTCATGGATTAGAAGAGTAAATATCATTAAGATGTCAATTCTATTCAAAATGATATACAGATTCAGTGCAATACAATAAAAATTCCACCAGCATTTTTTTAAATGAATGGAAAAGATGATTATCAATTTTTTTTAGAAGAGGAATGGGTCCTGAATGGCCAGAAACATCTTAAAAAGGAAAAGTGAAGTTGGAGGACTCTCATTTCTGGACTCTAAGTTATATTAACAAGCTACAGTGCTAAAAACAGCATGGTACTGGCATAAAGCAAGACACATTAATCAATGAAACTGAATTGATGGTTCAGAAACAGACCCTCACATCTATGGTCAAATGATTTTTGACTAGCCTGTCAAATCCACCCAGGTCAGGCAGAACAGTCCATTCAACAAATTGTGCTGAGAAAACTGGATATCTATAGCAAAAGAAGGAAAGAGGACCCCTATCTCATACTTTATACAAAAATTAACTCAAAATGAATCAAAAACCTAAATATAAAAGCAAGAGCCATAAAGCTTCTAGAAGAAAATGTAAGAAAATATCTTCAAGTCCTGGTGGTAGGTGGTGGATTCTTAAAGGAGATAAGAGGAGGATTGAGATGTACTACCAATATTAAACATATGTAGAAGATTTAATTAGATTTACTGTAAAAATATGGAAATATAAATAGTTGATGGTAACACATTATAGTGAGTAACAGCTGGTTTATAAATGAGGATGTGCCTGAAAATGGTAGTCTGGGGATGTAAATGCCAATTGAAAGAAAGCTAGAGAATAATCTAGGGACTGAATAGCATAGTAAGCCCAGAGGTGGATGAGAATTGTGGTTGGTAGTATAGATGCAAGAGTGTCCTTTGTGAGCTAGAGCAGATGTATATCACTATTGCAGGGTGGTGGCAATGTGGAGAAGCATAGGAAAATACAACTGGGGTGTCCTATGAATGGTGAATAACAGTAATAATGTAATATTCTTGCATCTATGCCAAAGATGTACTGTGTTGATAATGGGGAAGTATGAAAAATGTGTGCAAAATGTATGCTATGGACCTGATAATAATAGGATGATATTATCTCATAATCTGTATCAAATGTTCCACCAGAGTGTGGTGTGTTGATAGAGGGGTGTTGTTTGGGAATTCTGCCCATGTGCATGATTGTTTTATAAGTTTACAACTTCTGTCATAAAATATATATATACAAAATATTAATTACATGGGTTGGGGAAAAATACACCAAATGTAAGATAAGGACTATAATTAGCAGTAAGAGTTTGACAATATTCTTTCATAACTTGTAATAAATGTCTCACAACAATGCAAAGTGTTAGTGCAGGGTTAATGTATGGGACCCTTGTATGATTTTATGAATGTTTGCTTTTTAAGTTCACAACTTTCAGTATACACTTATTGTTTATGTATGTTCATCTATAAAAATTATATATATTAAAAAAAATATGGTGGCTTGAGGGAAAATACTTTGTGTACTTATCGCATTTCTGGTTTTCTTTCTCTTAATAAACTCCTCTGCATACCTTGAAAATAGTTTCAAAAATGCCAAAAATTAATCCTTAAAAAACTAATACTACCTTATAACATGAAATTTATAAAACTTTTGTAACAAATAACCTATATTAGGAATGAAGAAAAATTACAAACAATATATTTTATGAGAAGATACAATGTTACATTTTATAGTAATGAATATTATACTTTATATTAAATTCAGAAACTCCCAGAAAACAAAAGCTGACAAAACTGATAGAAGAAAAGCTATAAAATATGGTTAGTAGTATTCCTTAGTTAATTAAAATTTTGGAAATTATAGAAATTAATCAGTACAAAGAAAAATTCAGGGAAGGATGTAATCATCAATAACACTTTTAAATATTTAAGGAAGAAATTTTGGTTTATTTAAGGAATGCAAGTTTGATTATATTTATCTTTTAAAAATTAATTTTCATAAAAGCACAGTTTATATCTTAACATTAAATAAGATGAACATCCTATGGTCATCTCAAGAAGCAGTTTAATTTTAAAAACTTAATCAATTTAAAGTTCCATGGACTCAGCCTATACCAGAACAGTTCTGTGAATTGGGTGCCCTTTCCAAGTCATTGCCAGCTCTACAGGGTTCTTTGTGATGGTTGACTTGTCTCTCCTGTCCCATACATATAGTTGAAATTGTGTGATTACACGAGTATAAAATCAGAAACTGACAAAATAATATCTGCAATTAGAAATTAGGAGAGTGGTCACTGGATGGTTCCATGCAGGATGAATGTTAGTCACTGGAAGGGAAAACTAGGAAATTTTGGAGTTACAGCATTAATGTATTTCTTGATCTGAAGGCTAATTACAAAGATGTGTTCAGTTTGTGAAAAGTCATTCATAATAAGTGTAAATATCTTTACTTTAATTTCAATAAAATTCTTAAAAGTAAAGAAAATCTAAAAATATTTAATACATAGATGACAGTATTATGGAATATTAAGTATATATAACATAACATGGAATATGAGAGATATAAAACCAAATATTTCAGTAAATTTAAAAGACCTTAATACATTACAATACAGTATAACATTATGTCAGATCATAAATGTAAATTCAGCTCTACACTAAGCATCTTCACTATGACCACTCTTTAATGTAATTATGCAACAAGCTTCAAAATAAAATTGTGGGCAAGGGAAGCTACAAAGAAAACATGGAGAAATCAAAACAGAGTAAATAATTCAGTCGCATGCTGTTAAAAACTGTAATAAAATATAATTTAATTTTAAAATATAAACAAAATAGCCCATTCCAATTTGGATTTAAAACTCTTTAATATTAATAAAATTGACAAAAGTCTAAAAACAATGATAAAAATATATAGTGGAATCTACATAATAAAGGTTAAGCAAAGCTCAAAGTAAACAAAAAAACCCACATACATTAATACTTTTTCTGTAATACTATAATGCTAGAAAAAAACAAAGACAGAATAAAATGAAAGAAAGTGAAAGGAATTAAAGAATAACATGGGAATTAGGCAACTAGAAAACAAGGATAATAAAAATAAATTTTACTACTTCTTTGGAATTAATATAGAATAAATTTCCTTCTAACCTAATCAAGGGGCGAAAAGGAGAAACAAAAAGAGAAATCATCAAGAATCTTAAGATCTCACCACTGAATTATATTTAAGCAAATTAGAACATATAGAAGAAATGAAACATCGTAGCAAATTATTGCTTACCATAGCTTGCAAAAAAGCAATTATTCTGACAAGTTTATATGGAGGATATACAGAAGTTTACAAAGTCCTTCTAGATTGCATGGAGGAATTAATATTTTCACCTGTTTATTGAGATATAAAATTCATACATTATATTATACATAAATTATATGTGTACAGCTTAATGAATATTTCCACAGAAACAGTACTTAGATCAAACTATGGAATATCTCCACCATCCAAGTAAATCTCTTAATATTTTGTAGTTGATACTGTCCTGAAGTAGTCACTTTCTGACTTGTTAAAATATCAATTACTTTTGTGGGGGTTTTTTGCACTCTTTATTAATAGAATTATATTATATGCCCTCTTTTTTAACTGCCTTATTTTACTTACTGTAATGACTGTGAGATTCTTTCATTGTCTTCTTTGTAGGAATTTGTACAATATTTGTAGGAATTTTAAAATAAATTTTAAAATTTATTGTCATAAAGATGTTCATAACATTCATGTTATGTCTGTATTCACTGTTTAATATTATTTCTTTTTCATTTCTGATATTGGATATCCATGTCAACCTCCCCTGGCAAAGTGTGATCTTCTGTAAACCTAAATTTTGGCTTTGTTTACTGTTCTATTTAATGTTTATTTTCTATTTTATGAATATATATATATATTCACTATTTTTATCTACTACCTATGGGTTAACTGGCTTTTCCCCCCTTTTCCTACTAGCTCTTGAGATGGACACTTCAATCTCTGATTTTTCAGCATTTCTTTTTTGACATTGTGTACATTTAAGGCTATAAAATTTCTTCTTATAACAGCATTACCTGCAGCAGCAAATTGTGATGTATGGTATTTTCTATATCAAGCCTTTTAAAATATTTTTTCAACTTTAAATAATTTCTCCTTTACATCACAGTACTTGAGATGTTTGTTTCTATTTCCAAACATAAGGATATTACATTTATATTTGTGATTGATTTCTAAATAAATTTCACATTGTTTACAGAACAAACTATATGATTTCAATTTGTTTTATGTCTCATCATATACATCATGTGAATCTCTTCCTTGTTTAACAATTACATCAAGTATGTTAACAATATCTTCAAATCTTCTAGGTCTTTCTGAATTTTTTTGAAGCCATGTAGAATTTTCTTTTAGTAAAAGAGGGCTATGTTAAAATTTCCCAATGTTATTATGGATTTCTAACTTTCCTATTATTTTTGGGTAATATATTTTGCAGTTATATAATTAGGTTCATCAATTTACAAGTTGTTAAATATTCCTTGTGAATTGAAACTTATCAATATAAAATATCTCTTCATCTTTTGTAATTATTCTTTACTCTTAAAATATACATTGTCAGGTTCACTGTCGATGAACACACCACCCTTGATAAAACCCTAGTGTGCTGCCCATTGGCAATAAATTTAAAGCACTGAACAGTATAATTCTCTCTCTCTCTCTCTC
>JAQZBX010077772.1:0-14223 GCA_029593785.1 Cabassous unicinctus
AAAAAAAAAAAAAAAAAAAAAAAAAGCTGTGGAAAAAACCACAATAGGCAAGAGAGAGAAATTAGCCATCAGAGTAAATACGCCAATATATTCAGATGCCTGGACATCAGCAAAAATTTACAATTTACAAGCCATATTAGGAAACAGGAAGAGATGGCCCAAGCAAAAGAACCAACCAAATATCCTGAAGAGCTACAGGACTTAATACAATTAATCAGTGATAATCACACTACTCTCTCAAATCACTTCAAAGAATTCAAAGAAAATATAACTAAAGAAATAAAAGATATTAAGAAGACACTGGGAGAGCATAAAAAACAATTTAAAAGCCTGCAAAGAAAAGTATAAGACCTATAGGAATGAAAGCCATGATGGATGAGATTAAAAATACATTAGAGGCACATAAGAGCAGATTTGAATTGCTTGAAGACAGAATTAGGGATTTCAAAGACAGAACATCTGAACTGGAAAAGACAGGAGAACAGAAAGAGAAAAGAATGGAAAAGATGGAAAGGAGTCTCAGGGAATTGAATGACAATGTGAAACACGGAAACATTCACATTATTGGTGTCCCAGAAGGAGAAGAGAATGGAAAAGGGGCAAGAATATTTGAGGAAATAATGACCAAAAACTTCCCAACCTTTATAAAGGACATATATATCAATATCCAAGAAGAACAACACACCCCAAACAGAATAAATCCAAATAGACCTACTCCGAGACACCTACTATTCAAAATGACAAATACCAGAGATAAAGAGAGGGGTTCTGAAAGCAGCAAGAGAAAAGCAAAGCATATATACAAGGGAAACTTGATAAGATTAAGTGCCAACCTCTCATCAGAAACCATGGAGGAGAGAAGAAAGTGGTATGATATACTTAAGGTACTGAAAGATAAAAACTGCTATCCAAGAATTCTGTATCCAGCAAAGCTGTTCTTCAAAAATGAAGGTGAGTTCAGAGTCTTCACAGGCAAACAAAAATTGATAGAATATGTTACCAAAAGACCAGATTTGCAAGAGATACTAAAGGGGATGCTGCAGCCTGAAAGGAAAAAAACAAGGGCAAGAGATTTGGAGAAGAGTTTAGAAATGAAGATTTTTAGGAAGGGTAAATTATAGGATAAGAAGACAGACAACAGAACAATATGACAACAAAGAGCCGAAGGACAAAATGGATGAAACAATTCGGAGTTTTCAAGTAGCCCTTCACATCTATCCAATGAACCCTGAAATATGGAAAGAAGACCTTTCTTGGGCAAGAACACTCCAGGAGCAGCAGAAAGTGGCACAGAGGATTAAAAAGAGTGAATTATCAGCAGAAGTAACAGATTTCTCACTAAAGGCAATTCCTGACTATGGCTTTGAAAGTGATGAGATTGTTGCTGTTTGTGCAACGATTGCTGAGAAACAGAAGAAGCTTCAACAAATAAAACAATGGTCATTGTTTCTGCTTCTGGGACTGTAGAGACTGTAACAGAAGGAAGATGTTGCTCCAACACCAGATGGCTCTGTTTTTATCAAAGCCTGATGAAGGAAAATTCATAGCATGAATTATTTGAATCTGTCTTTTTTGATTATCATTTAAAGTTTTAGACATAGGGACATTTATTCTGGAGAAACAGGGCAAAACTCCCGTTTGTAAGATAAGTTTTCAGATGAAGCATATAAATCTAAATGGTAGCATTATTGTATAGTGTTTGGACTATACTTTGATAAGTTATGGTTTATACTTATGATCAGAATTCTAAGCAAAATGTTTTTAATGTATAAATTTAATTTAATCAAATATATGGATGAATACATTTTAAACACACAACTTGAAAAGCAAATTTTTGAACAGTTAAATAACTCGGTCAGTGTTATAAAAATGTTGACTCATTGACTTTTGTTTTATGATAAAGGAAATAAGTGATTGCTTTCTTTCCTAGAAATATACTGTTACTATATTAGCTGCTACTATTCACTCTATTTTCCTTACTTCTGTAGAGTAAGTTTGTCACAAAGCTTAAATGTTTTTAATATTCATTCATTTTGATTCAAAGTTGTGGTTTTGTTATATGTGGAATCTTTGAAAGTTCAGCCAAAAATGCATGCAAATGTGAACATTCTGAAGTTTCTCTTAATTCTGATTTGTGCTTAAGTTTTTGGCTTTAAAGAAGTTGTAACAATTGTAGTTGCCTGCTTCAGTATTTGTTATATGTGTGAAGTACTGATAAATGTCACAACGATGGTTTTATTTTTTAGATTATGACTGTAAGTAGGTTAGTCCTTACCACAAGTGAGTCATTTTTTTATAGTGCATTTCTTTGTTGTTGTTGTTTTTTAAATGAGTGGCTTTTACAGATACATCATAATATAAGTTGTACTGCTACATTTAAAAAAAAATAGAGGGTGATATGGGAGATGGAGGGGGGTACATGAGAATCCCTTATACTTTCAATGTACCTTTTCTGTAATCTAAAACCTCTTTAAAAATAAAATTTATTATATTTTAAAAAAGAGTTATATAAAAAAAGAATGGAACCAAAAAAGAGTCAGGAAAAAGTAAGTAATAAGAGTGAAAAATCATAAAAATGAGAGTAAAAAAGGTGGAAGAAGAAAAAAAAGAAGTAGGAATAAAATAAAATAAAATACTGAAGGATGAGATGAGAAGAAAGAAAATGAAGACCAGACAAGAGAAAGTGGAATGAATGAAAAGCAAAGGATGAAGGAAAAATGAAATAAAGAAAAGAAAGAAAGAAAGTAAGGAGAAAAAGGAAAAAAAAGAAATGGGGGGGAGGGGAAAAACAGGCCTCCTCAGGCTACTAGCAACTGTCCAGGCTGCCAGCGCTCACAAGTCAGTCATCCTGCAGCCTGCCCTCCACAGGTAAGGTACCCAAATGTAGAGAAAAAAATAAAGAATAAATAATTTAAAAATAATAATAAAATAACAAACCTGAAAAAAAAAACTCAGTCTAATTTCCCTGTCATGAGGTTGCTTGTCCCACAGCTCCCCCTTCCCCATGGAGTCAGCTGGGTGCCTGACAACCTGTTGGATGGCTCTCTTACTCCCTTCTCTTCTGGGCCAGCTGGGCACCTGACAGCTCCCCAGCTGCCTCTCCTGGCTCCCTTCTCACCCAGACTGTTGGGTGCCTGTCAGCCCACCCCCTCACTGACCCAGTTTCTCTCTCTCCCAGGGTGTGTGTGTGTGATAACCTGCCTATCAGCTACCTCTTCTCCTTTCCCTGGAGCCACTTCAGTGCTGGTTGGCTTCTCTCTTTTTCCTGGAACTGGCTGAGATCCAGTCTGCCTGCCCTATGTCATCTCCCCCACTACTCCTCTCTCCTGAGCTGGCTGGGTGCCAGTCCCCACACCTGTTTTCCCCACAGGTCCCTACCTTGAAAGCCTGCTGGGCACCAGGACACACCCCTGGTCACCCAATAGCTTTTCTCACTCTCAGAACCGGCTAAGTGCTGATCTTCAGCCAAATCACTTCTCCAGCTTCCCTCTCTGAAACAGCTGGGTGCTGACTTGCCTGCCCTATCTCCCACAGCTTCCCTCTCCTCCAGCCAATTGGGTCCCCCATCACTGGCTGCACTCTCTGATTGCTCCCACAATCCCACGGCTTCCCTTCTGCCAGGTAAACTTTCCTACCTTCCCACAGTTTCTGGAGGAGGAGTGCAGCCTGCTGTTCCCTACTCCACCATCTTGGATCTCTACTATTTTCATTTTTAATAATTCCTTTTTGTTTCTGGTCCTCAGCCAGACCCAGTTCAAGTGTCCTGTCTTCGAGTTCACTGATTCTTTCTTCTGCCAGCTCTAATCTGTTCTTGAAGCCACCTGGGTATATTTCATTTCAGTTATTGTATTTTTCAACTCCAGTAGTTCTGTTTGGTTCCTTTTAAAAATTTCTCTTTACTAAAACTCTCATATTGCTCATTCATAGTTTTCTTGATATCCTTTAGTTCTTTTTCTGTATTTTCCTTTACCTCCTTGAGCATTTTTAAGGTCATTTTAAAAAGTTCAGTATGCCTACATTCTCATAGTCTTTGTTGGTGTTTTCTGGATTTTTATCATCTTCCTTTGGATAGGCCATGATTTCCTATTTCTTTGTCTTGTAATCTTTTATTGCACACTGTACATTTTAATATTTTAAAATATTAACTTTAGGATTTAGTCCCTGAGAGGTCTGTTTCTTGATTTTGTAACTAGTTAGTGATAAGACAAAGATTTTCTTGAGCTTCAGCTCTCATGTCAGAAGGTCTGCCCAAGGTGAATGCTATATGTATGTTTTTCCTTACCTTTCTGGGCCTCTGTCTTTTCCTGGGTTTTTTATTTTGGTGTTCTTGTTGTTTTGGAGTTACCTGTTTGCATGAGTTTGGTTTTCCCCTCTGTTTCTCAGGAGACAGACCTCCCTCTCCCAAGTGTTTGAAGCCAGCAACTCTTTGTCCCAGACTGTCCACCTCCATAGTTTTGTATACTCCTTTCATTGTCTCAAGCTGCTTTTGCCTGGAGGGCAAATTCTAGGAGGAGGAGTATGCCAGAGAAGACTTTCTCAAGTCAGTCTTTCCCAGCCAAAACAGGGCCACGGACCCACAAAGTGGGGGCATACCAGCTCCAAAGTGCCCTGGAGAGCAGAGCAGGAAGTGAACCAAGAGCTTCTTCAACAACTCCCCAAGCTGAGCTTTCTTTGTCTGTCCAACAAATGCAGCCTTTCAATTAACTGTCCCCTGCAGACCCGAGGAAGTGCAGCATTTTTAAGTCTCCACTGCCACTGCCCCTGTCCTGGGAGGGTTGAACCAATGGCTGCCACCATCTTTGTCCATGGTGGAGTGAAACAACGGCTTCTTTTGTCTGGGTGGGATGAAACAATGGCTTCCCTCAAAGTTGGGTCCCCAGGGATCTGAAGTCACTAATCAAAAGCTTTGATCTTAGAACTTCTGAGAAGATGGTGGACTAGAAAGACACAGGGCTCTCTTCCAGAAAAGTAGCTAGAGGACAGGCTGAAATGGCCTGGGAAAAAAACCTTCCAGGGTTTAGGACACCAGGTGAAGGCTGGTCACCACCCAGAATAGAGAGGGACAAAGGAGAAGAGTTGTGATGGCAAAACTGTGAGTTAAAACCAGCTGCTACTGCCAGCACCCTCCCCCACACTAAAGACATTTTTGAATTCTCAGGCCTCTGGACCAGCTACAGACAAAGGGGGCTCCAGGGATCCACCACCCCAAGAAAGGGGAGAGAGGGACATACAGCCTAAGGCTGACTCAGTTTTTGACTCACAAATTTTGTCTGCTGGGTCCCCATGAGCCCTCACAGGCCAAGTGAGCCTGTGTCATTGTTCGCTTTGGGAGCCAGCACAGGACTAAAGAATTCCAGGACTAAAGAGATCCAACCCTCCCAGTCTTCCTTTTCTACTAACCAGGACTGATTATTGAGGATGCAGAGGGGAATGGGATTATTTCCTACCCGGGAAAAGGGAGAGGGCTGCCAGCAAAGGCTGGAGAACTGTTTCTGCAAAAGTTTGAATTACAAGGCTCTTAGCCTCCAGGCAGGACCTCTATCACATTGATCTTGTCTGTATTGCAGCAAACACACTCTGATCAGGCATTGAACTGAGAGGGCTGTCAACAAGCTCCACCTGCTGGCAGACCAAGGAAGTTCATGTGAGAACATAAGTAAATAAGTAAGAAAGGCTTTTTCCAGCCTTTACAGTCTACCTCCCCAAGGTCCTAGGAAGCGGATCTGCAACCCATTACTGGCTCCAGAGCCCAGTTTTGAGCCACTAACAGGGATAATCCTAAGGCCCAGGTTGAACCAAGAATCAAAGAACAGCAGTAACACACAACCTCCTGCCACTAAATCCTAAAAAAGATAGAGAAATTGAGCACCTGAGTAAACTACCATCCTAATCAGATGCCTAAACAGCAGCAAAAAATTACAAGCCATACTAAGAAAATGGAAGACATGGCCCAGAAAAAGGAATATCGCAAAGCCCCAGAAGAGACGCAGGGTTTGAGCAACTAATTAATGAGATGCACACAAATTTCCAAAATCAAATTAATGAGTTGAAAGACAATATGGCCAAAGAGACAAATGACATCAAGAAGTCATTGAGTGAGCACAAAAAGGAATTTGAAATCTGGAATAGAAAAGTAACAGGGCTCATGGGAATGAAAGACACAATAGGTGAGACCAAAAACACATTAGAAGCATACAACAGCAGACTCGAAATGATAGAAGAAAGAAGAAGTGATACAGAAAACAGAACAACTGAAATTGAAGAAAGAAATGAACAGAGAGAGAAAAGAATGGAAAAAATTAAGCAGGGCTTCAGGGAGTTGAATGGTAGCATGAAACACAGCAACATACATGTCATGGGAGTTCCAGAAGGAGAAGAAAAGGAAAAGGGGGCAGATAGAGTATTTGAGGAAATAATAGCTGACAATTTCCCAACTGTCATGAAAGAAATGAGCTTACATGTCCAAGAAATGCAGCATACCCCAATCAGAATAAAGCTGAATAGACCTACTCAAAGACATATACTGCTCAGAATTTCAAACATCAAAGATAAAGAAAAAATTCTGAGAGCAGCAAGGGAGAAGCAAACCATCACATACAAGGGATGCCTAGTAAGAATTAGGGCAGATTTCTCATCAGAAACCATGGAGGTGAGAAGACAGTGGTACGATACAATTAGGATACTGAAAGAGAAAACCTGCCAGCCGAGAATTCTTTATCCAGCAAAATTGTCCTTCAAATATGAAGGTGAGTATAAAATATTCACAAACAAACAGAAACTAAGAGAATTCATAAAAAGGAATCCACTGGGGAGCAGATGTGGCTCAAGTGGTTGAGTGCCTGCTTCCCACACGGGAGGTCCCGGGTTCAGTTCCTGGCCCCCAGTGCCTAAAAAAAAAAAGAAAAAGAATCCATCTTTGCAGGAAATATTAAAGGAAGCCTTAAAGCCTGAAAGAAAAAGGAGAGAGAGGCTTGGAGGAGAGTTTAGAAGAAAGAAGAGCAGAAAAGATAACCAGAAGAGTAAAAAGACAGATGAAAATATGATATGACATATGCAAACCAAAGAATAAAATGTTGAAGTAAATAATGCATTTATAGCAATATCATTGAATGTGAATAAACTCCCCAATCAAAATATATAGGCTGACAGAATGGATAAAAATACATGAGCCATCCATATGCTGCTTACAAGAGACTCACCTTAGACCCAGAGATCTAACCAACTGAAAGTGAAAGGTTGGAAAAAGATACCTCATGCAAATAGCTACCAAAAAAAGCAGGGTTAGCTATACTATCGGACAAAACAGACTTTAAATGTAAAAAATTATAAGAGATACAGAAGGGCATTATATATTAGTAAAAGGAAAAACCTACCAGGAATATATAACAGTCATAAATAACTATGCACCTAACCAGGGTGCCCCAAAATACATGAGACAGGCTCTGGCAAAACTGAAGGGAGAAAGAGACATCTTTACAAAAATCATTGGAGACTTCAACACCCCACTCACATCATTAGATAGAACAACTAGACAGAAGGTCAACAAGGAAACAGAATTTGAACAACATGATAAATGAGTTAGACCTAATAGTCACAGAATGTTGCATCCAAACTCAGTGGGTTATACATTCTTCTCAAGTTCCCATGGATCTTTCTTCAGGATAGACCACATGTTAGGTCACAATGCAGCTTTCAATAAATACAGAAAGATTGAAATTATACAAAGCACCTTCTCAGATCATGATGGAATGAAACTAGAAATCAGTAAGACAGGAAAGAGGTAAATTCGCAAATGTATGGAAGCTAAACAACACACTCCTAAATAATCAGTGGATCAAAGAAGAAATTGCAAGTGAAATCTGTAAATATATTGAGACAAATGAAGATGAAAACACAACTTATCAAAACTTATGGGATACAGTGAAGGCAGTCTTGAGAGGGAAATTTATAGTCCTAAACACCTATATTAAAAAAGAAGAAGGAGATAAAATCAAAGACTTAACTGAACAACTGTAGAAACTAGAAAAAGAACAGCAAACCAATCCCAAAGCAAGTGAAGGAAATAAATAATAAAGATTAGAGCAGAAATAAATGAAATTGAGAACAACAGCAACAACAGAAAACTATAGAGAAAATCAACAAAACCAAAAGCTGGTTCTTTGAGAAGATCAATAAAATTGACAAACTCCTAGCCAGACTAACAAAGAAAAAAAGAGAGAAGATGCAAATAAATACAATCAGAAATGAAGGGGGGGAAATTGCAACTGAGCCTATAGAAATAAAAAGGACCATTAGATGGGAAGCGGGTGTGGCTCAATGGATAGAGCTCCCGTTTACCATATGGGAGGCCCCGGGTTCGCTTCCCGGGGCCTCCTTGTGAGAGCAGGCTGGCCTGCGCGGCGCGGTGGGCTGATGCAGCAGGACCTCACAGCAAGGGGGAGATAAGCAGACACGGAAGAAACACACAGCGAATGGACACAGTAAAACACAAGCAGCAAGGGGGGGATAAATAAATAAATAAATAAATCTTTAAAAAAAAAAGGACCATTAGAGGATATTATGAGAAACTGTATGCCAACAAACTAGACAACCTAAATGAAACAAACAAATTTCTAGAAAAGCACAAACAACCTACACTGACGCTACAAGAAATACAAGAACTTAACAAACCAATCACATTTAAAGAGATTAAATCCATCATCAAAAATCTCCCAACAAAGAAAAGTCCAGGACCAGATGACTTCACAGGTGAATTCTACCATGCATTTTGAGAAGAATTAACACCAATCCTGTTTAAATGCTTCCAAAAAACTGAAAAGGAAGGAAAATTACCCAACACATTTTATGAAGCCAACATCACCCTAATACCAAAGCCAGAGAAAGACACTACAAGAAAAGAAAATTACAGACCAATCTCTCTAATGAATATAGATGCAAAAATTCTCAACAAAATACTTACAAATCGAAGACTTATACATCACAGCCAGGTGGGTTTTATTCTGGAATGCAAGGCTGGTTCAATATAAGAAAATCAATCAACATAATACACCACATTAACAAATTGAAGGGAAAAAAAAACCCATAGGATCATCTCAATCAATGCAGAAAAGGCATTTGATAAGATACGGATTATAGTTAGTAGTAATACTTGACGATGCTCTTTCATGATTTGTTAGCAAATGTTTCACAACAATGCAAAGTATTTGTGGTGGGGTGATGTGTGGGAGCCCTGCATAATGTTATGCATGTTTGTTTTGTAAATTCACAATGTTTACTGAACACTTATAGTTTATGTTCATGTATGAATGATATACTACAATAAATTGTTTTTTTTAAAAAAAAAGAAAAGGCATTTGGCAAAATCCAGCATCCTTTCTTAATAAAAACACTTCAAAAGATAGGAATAGAAGGAAAATTCCTCAATATGATTAAAGCCATATATGAAAAACCCACATCTAACATCATATTCAATGGAGAAAGATTGAAACCTTTCTCTCTAAGATCTGAAACAAGACAAGGATACCTACTGTCACCATTGTTATTCAACATTATACTAGAAGTTCTAGCTACAGCAATTAGACAAGAAAAAAATTAAAGGCATCCAAATAGGAAAAGAGGAAGTAAAACTCTCACTATTTGCAGATGACATGATCCTATATTTAGAAAATTCTGAAATGTCTAAAACAAAGCTACTTGAGCTAATAAATGAGTGCAATAAGTGGCAGGACACAAGCTCAACAAGCAAAAATCAGTAATGTTTTTGTACATCAGTATTAAACAATCCAAGGAGGAAATCAGGGGAAAAAATTCCTTTTACAATAGCAACAAAAAGACTCAAATACTTAGGAATCAATTTAACCAAAGAAGTACAGGACCTATATGTAGAAAACTACAAAACAGGGCCAAAAGAAATCAATGAAGACCTAAACAAATGGAAAGGCATTCCGTGTTCATGGATTGGAAGACTAAATATCATGAAGATTTCAATCCTACCCATACTGATTTATAGATTCAATGCAATACCAATCAAAACTCCAACAGCCTACTATACAGAAATAGTAAAGGCAATTACCAAATTCATCTGGAAGGGAAAGTGCACCCGAATAGCCAAAAGCATTCTAAAAAAGAAGAGTGACATGGGAAAAAAAGAAGAGTGACTGCCTGATCTTGAAACATATTACAAAGCTACAGTGGTCAAAACAGCATGGTACTGGCACAAAGATAGACACATCAATCAGTGGAATAAAATTGAGAGTCCAGAAATAAACCCTCACCACTATGGGCAACTGGTTTTTGACAAACCTACCAAGTCCATGTTAACGGGACAAAACAATCTCTTCAACAAATGGTGCTGGGAGAACTGGATATCTAAAACCAAAAGAATGAAAGTGGACCCCTATCTCACTCCCTATACAAGAATCAATTCAAAATGGATCAAAGACCTAAATATAAAAGCCAGGACCATAAAACTACTAGATGAAAACGTAAGGAAACATCTTAAAGACCTTGTGGTAGGTGGTGGCTTCTTGGACCTTACGATCAAAGCATGTGCAACAAAAGAAAAAATAGGTAAATGGGACCTCCTCAAAATGAAACACTTTTGCACTGCACAGAACTTTGTCAAAAGGGTGAAAAGGCAGCCAACTCAATGTGAAAAAATATTTGGAAATCACATGTCTGATAAGGGTTTAATATCCATGATATACAAAGAGATTACAACTCAACAATAAAAAGACAAACAACCCAATTAAAACATGGGCAAAAGAATTGAATAGACATCTATCCAAAGAAGAAATACAAATGGTAAAAAAAAAACACATGAAAAATTGTTCAACATTGCTAATTATTAGGGAAACACAAATCAAAACTACATTGAGATATCCTTTCACACCTATAAAAATGGCTACTATTAAAAAGTCAGAGAACAACAAGTGTTGGAGAGGATGTGGAGCGATAGGAACACTTATTCACTGTTGACGGGAATGCAGAAGCCATGTGGAGGACTGTTTGGCAATTCCTAAAGAAATTGAATATAGATTTGCCACATGACCCTGCAATACCACTACTGGGTATATATCCAGAAGAACTGAGAGCAGTGACATGAACAGACATCTGCACACCAATGTTCATAGTGGCGTTATTCATGATTGCCAAAAGTTGGAAACAACCCAGATGTCCATCAACCAATGAATGGATACACAAACTGTGGTGTATTCACACGATAGAATATTATGCAACTGTAAGAAGAAATGAATTTGTAAATCATATGACAACATGGACATTATGTTGAGTGAAGCAAGCCAGACACAAAGGGACAAATACTGTATGATTGCATTACTATGAACTAAATATATTGTGTAACATATTGCATGATTCCATTTATATAAAATGTAAATATAAATCAATTTATAAAGATGAAATTTGATTAGTGGTTATATGGGGCTACAGAAGGCATGCTAAGGGGTGTGGAGTTTTTCTTTTTGGAGTAATGAAATAATTCTAAAATTTTTTGTGATGATGAATGTACAACATTGTAATTATACTAAAAGCCATTGATTATATACTTTAGATAGAATGTATGGTATGGGAATATATCTCAATAAAACTGCTTAATAAATAAATAAATAATTGTGCAAGAATAGCCAGAAATAGCAGGTATGTACAGCATGGGATATATAGAGAGACTGAGAGGTGAAGAATTTTCTTGTTTGCTTGTTTCTCTGTTTTTTGTTTATTATTATTATTATTATTATTACTGAAATAATGAAAATGCTCTAATAACGATTGAAGTGATGAATGCACAACTGTGTGATTATGCCAAATACCATTGATCATACACTTTGGATGAACTGTATTCTTTATTAATATGTATCAATAAAATTGATTTGTTAAAAAAAAAAAGGCATGATCAGTGATTGGCCATGCCCACCCATGGTCTTAGGAAAGAGGAGTTTTGTGTTCCTTTCTGTCACCAGTGAGCTGGCAAGGGGCAATACTCCACAGTGGGCTGCCACAAGGTGAGGGATGGGCACCAGTAGCTGCTACACAGAGAGAGCAATATACTGTTCTTTACTGTAATTTATCAGTTTCTTCCTCCTGCCTTTCCCTGGATGCTGTACAGTAATCTTCTTGGCCTCCAACATTTCAAAATAGTTGTTTTAGATAATTTCTGCCTGTTTAATAGTTATTTTGGTGGAAGGACCAAGTCCTGAAGCTCCCTATTCCTTCATTTTTCCACAATTCTCCCATTTCAACATTTTCAAAGAAGAAAACCAAATTCAGACCCTCAACAATGGAACACTCACAATATTCAGTGTCCAATAAAAATGATAAGACATGTAAAGTAGCAAGAAAGTATGACCAATAACCAGGAGAAAAATCATTCTATATAAATAGACCCAGAAATGAGATAAATAATGGAATTAGCAAGCATAGGTTTTGAAGCAGCTATTCTAAATACATACAAAAAAATTTAAAGGAAAACATGAATATGAGAAGTGGAAGTTACCAAATGGAACTTCTAGAGTTGAAAAGTATAGTATCTGAACTAAAAAAAAAAAAGCAATTATATCTTAATAGCAGATTAGCTAATGAAGAAGAAAATATCAGAGAACTTGAAGACATAGTGATAGGAAAAAAACAAACTGTAGCACAGAGAGAAAAAAAGACTAAAGAATAAAGTCTCAGAACCCATGGGACACTATCAAGCTGTCTAACATATGTGCACTTGGGGACCCACAAAAGGTGGAGAACAGAAAAATATTTGAAGAAATAATAGCTGAAAACTTTCCAAATTTGATGAAGTCTATAAATAATAGATCCAAGAAGATCAACAAACTCTAAGCAGGATAAATACAAAGAAAACCATTTCAAGACACATCATAATCAATTTAATAAAAACTAGTGATAAAATAAAATATTAAAGACCATAAGAAAAGAAAACATATACAGAAGACTAAAGATGAGTGATTATTGATTTCTCATTAGAAACATTTCAAGCCAAAGTCAATGGAATAACATCTTTTAAGAGCTGAAAGAAAAAAAAACCAAACTAGAATTCTACATCCAGTGAAAAATATACTTCAGAAATGAAGGCAAAATAAGGACATTTTCAGACAAACAACACCTGAGAGAATTTGATGCTAACCACTAAATATAAAAGACATAGATGCATGGCTAATAAGCTAATAGTTCAAATAAAACGAAATTGTAAAAAAAAAAATACTCAGTCCAAAGGGAGTCAGGAAAAGAGTGATAAAAAAAAGGATATATCAAAATTTGAGAGCAGCAGATAAAATTACATCGAGGGAAACTTAAATCAACAATATATGAAAAGGGCAATATATTATGACCAACTGGGGTTCATCCTAGACTGCAAGCTTGGCTTAATGTTTGTAACTCATTGTTGTGAAATGAATAATGTCCCCCGTAAAGACATGCTCAAATACTAATCCCCAGGCCTGTGGATGTGAAATCATTTGTAAACAAGATCTTCAAAGATCCTATAAATTAAGATGAGGCAAAACTGAACCAGGGTGGGCCCTTATCCAAAATGATTGGAGTCTTAAGCAGAGGGAATTTAGACACAGGGAATAGGAGTGAGTAGAAGACAGAAGGAGACAGATAGTCATGTGATGGGGGTGGAGACTGAGTTACAAATTGGTTGCAAGTGACCACCAGAATGCTACAGATTTCAGAGAAAGCATGATCCTACCAACAAATTTGATATTGGACTTCTGGCCTCCAAAACTGAGCAATAATAAATTCCTATTGTTTAAGACAACTAGTCTGTGGAACTTTGTTATGCAGCCCTGGCAACTAAGACATTCACCATATTAAGGAATAAGGGAGAAAACCAATATGATATATATATATATATATTACATATATATACACACATATCTATCATCCATTTATAATAAAAACTTTAAGCAAATTGAGAGAAGGGAACTTCCTCAATGTGTTTTTCATCTATTAAAAAAACTACAGTTAATACACTTAATGGTGAAAGATGGACTACTTTTCTTCTAAGATCAGGAAAAAAGCAAGGGTATCTGCTATCACCATGTCTATTCAACATTGTACTGAGGTACTGGTCAGTGTTATAAAGGGGGAAAAAGCATACAGTTAGAGAGGAAGAAGTTAACTGTCTTTATTTGTAGCTGATATGATCATATAAATAAAAAAATCCTAAGGAATCTTTTTTCTTTTTTTTTTTTTTTT
>JAQZBX010077773.1:0-14222 GCA_029593785.1 Cabassous unicinctus
GTGTTTTCTCCGTGTCTGCTTATCTCCCCTTTGCTGTGAGGTCCCCCTGCATCAGCCCACCAGGCTGCGCGGGCCAGCCTGCCCTCACAAGGAGGCCCCAGGAAGCAAACCCGGGGCCTCCCATATGGTAAACGGGAGCTCTATTGGTTGAGCCACACCTGCTTCCCTGTATTTCTTCTTTGGACAATTTTCATTTCAAGTCTTTTGCCCATTTTTTAAACAGATACTTAGTCTTTTTATTGTTGTGTTGTATAATCTCCTTTTATATCATGGATATTAAACCCTTATCAGATATGAGATTGCCAAATATTTTCTCCCATTGAGACAGCTGTCTCTTCACCCTTCTGAAAAAGTCCTTTCGAGTGCAAATTGTTGACTTTTGAGGAGGTTCCAATTATCTATTTTTTCTTTGTTCTCATGCTTTGGGTGTAAGGTTAAAGAAACTACCACATACTGCAAGATCTTGAAGATGTCTTCCTACATTTTCTTCTTGGAGTTTTATGGTTATTGATTTATATTTGATGTCTTAATCCATTTTGTATTAATTTTTGTATAACGTGTGAGATAGGGGTCTTCTTTCTCTCTTTAGGAAGTGTCTATCCAGTTCTCCCAGAACAATTGTTCGAATAGATTGTTCTGACCCAACTGGATGGGCTTAATAGCCTTGTCAAAAATCACTTGAGTATAGATGTGAGGGTCAATTTCTGAGATTACAATTCAGTTCCATTGGTCAATCTCTCTGTCTTTATGCCAGTATCATGCTGTTTGTACAACTGTAGCTAAGTAATATGCTTTAAAGTTATGAACTGAGAGTCCTACAGTTTCATTCTTTTTGAAGACATTTTTAGGTGTTTTGGGCCCCTTACCCTTCCAAATAAATTTGGCTACTAGTTTTTCAATTTCTGCAAAAAAGGTTGCTGGGATTTTTAGTAGGATTGCATTGAATCTGCAAGTCACTTTGGGTAGAATTGACATTCTAACAGTATTTAGTTTTTCAATCCATGAACATGGAATATCCTCCATTTATTTAAGACTTCTTTGGTTTCTTTTAGCAATACTTTGTAGTTTTCTGAATGCAAGTCCTTTATGTCTTTGGTTAATTTTTTTCTTAAACCTTTGATTGTTTTATTCACTGTTATAAATGGAATAGCTTTTCAGATTTCTTCCTCAGATTTCACATCAGTAGTGTATTAGTCAGGGTTATCTCAGGAAACAGAATCAACAGGAGATATCTATCAATAATATGATATTTTATAAGAGTCTCTCACATGACCATGCGGATACACAAGTCCAGGTTCTGCAGGCAGGCTGCAAACCAGAGGCTCTCATGAAAATCCAATGAAAGGTCTTTGATGAATTTCTGGGAGAAGTTGCCTGTCCAAACACCACCTGGGAAATTCTCTCTGAATGTTGAAATCACTTCCCCTTTCAAGGCATTCAACTGATTGGATAAAAGCATCACCCTTTGCTGATGCAATCTCCCTGATTGATGCAGATGTAATCAGTCATCCATGCAGTAAACTCACTGGTGATTGAAGTTGATAAATGCTCTTGTATTACAGTTAGACAAGTTCTTGCTGGACTTAACACCTGTAAACAATTACCTGGCCAAGTTGACCCATTAGCCTAACCATCACATTTCACCACTTGTCAACTCACCAACTATACTCATTACCTTAAACCATACTTAGTCTCTAAGTAAAAACAATAACAGAAAAACATACATATATATTTTCACCTAACAATGTTCAACTCCCCTGGATACAACCAGAAACACATTAATTCTCCACAAAATAGGGTTAATGTCCTTGGCTAATATTCCCTCTTAAACTTGACATCCTTTAGTATTATGATGTGAAATTAATACAACTTTTCATATGATAGGGGAAAATATTGGGGAAGAAAATGAAGAAATTTATTTTGTGTACATGTACAATCATACTCATAATGAAACAAGGAAGAAGGGTTCATGGTTATTACAATCCTCATTTCTGTAACTGGTCATGTGGTCAAAGATCATTTTTATCACTACCTTCTTCCACAAAGCATTCCACGTTCCCATTACCTTCAGCAAGCACTTCAGATGGCCGTGATTCTTTGACTGGTGGGGTGACCCAACTTTCATTCCCAAAGATTCTGGGCCATTGTTAGTTCTGCTTGAATTGGTTTGTTGCAATTTTCCATTGACTTTAATCACAGGGCATGGCAGTACTAGGAGATGCCCTAGAGGATCTACTGCATTCCAGAAAAACTCTTCTTTACCCCCATTACGTAGATTTAGTCCTATTTCCCCTTGATAGTCAGGATCAATTACCCAAGTCTGTACAGTATTTCCCTTTGTTGATTCACAGATAAGAGGAGCCCAAAGTGGCCAGGTGGCAGTCTTCACTTCCAATTCAATGGAATCATTGTTGTGTCCCCTGGTGGCAGCAATCCTCCTTTTAGGACTAAAACATGTAGACCAGCAGAGCTTAAGGTTGCAGGGACATGAAGCAAAAATTTTCCTAATGGGTCACTAGGGAAAATAGTGAGTGGTGCCACTCCCATTTCAACCACTTGATTCCTGGACCTTGATTCCTCTTGGTGAAACAGCACCAGAGTGAGGACACTGATTTAGAGCATACACAGCCTCCTGGAGAACATTGCCCCAGCCCTGCAAGGTATTGCCACTTATTTGGTGCCATAATTGAGTCTTGAAAAGGCCATTCCAACATTCTATAATCCAGCTGCTTGAGGGTGATGGGGAACATGGTAGGATGAGCAAATTCCTGTACATCATTTGCTGTCAAATGGGTTTCTTGATCAGAAGTAATGCTGTGTGGCATGCCATGGCAGTAGGTAAGACATTCGGTAAGTCCGTGGATGGTAGTTTTGGAAAAAGCATTGCATGCCAGAAATGCAAACACATATCGAGAGTATGTGTCTATTCCATTTAAAACAAATCACTGCCCCTTCCATGGTGGAAGCAGCCCAATGTAGTTAACCTGCCAACAGGTAGCAGGCTGATCACCTCAAGGAACTGTGCCATATCAGGGGTTGAGTGTGGGTCTCTGCTGCGGGCAGATTGGGTTTTCAGCAGTGGCTGTAGCCAAGTCAGCCTTGGTGAGGGGAAGTCCATGTAGCTGAGCTCATGCATAACCTCCATCCCTACATCCATGGCCACTTTGATCATGAGCCCATTGGACAATGACAGAAGTGGATGGGGAAAGATGTTGAGCATTAGCCACAGAGTTGGTCATCTTATCCACTTGATAATTAAACTCTTCCTCTGCTGAAGTCACTCTCTGGTGAGCAATCACTTCAGAAACCAATATGTTCATGTTTTTTGCCCACTCAGTAAGGTCTATCCACATACCTTTTCCCCAGACCTCCTTGTCACCAATTTTCCAATCATGTTCCTTCCAAGTCACTCACCATCCAGCCAAACCATTGGCAACAGCCCATGAATCAGTGTACCATTTCTTCTTCCAAGCAAAATGAACAACTAGGTGCACTGCTTGAAGTTCTGCCCACTGGGAGGATTTGCCCTCACCACTATCCTTTAAGGATGTCCCAGAAAAGAGTTGCAGTGCTGCAGCTCTCCATTTTTGGGTGGTACCTGCATATTGTGCAGAACCATCTGCCTAATGGTCCTCATCCTCTGTCAATTGATTGTATGGGACTCCCCAAGAGGATGAAGCTGTGGGCTGGGAAAGAGAAGGTAACATGGCAGGGGTAGTGACCATGGGCATTTGGGCTACTTCCTCATGTAACTTACTTGGGCCTTCAGGACCTGCTCAAATCATATCTTGTATATACCACTTCCACTTTATTATGGAATGCTGCTGTGCATGTCCAAATTTATGGTTTGCTGAGTCAGACAATACCCAACTCATGATAGGCAGCTCAGGTCTCATGGTAACTTGATGGCCAATTGTTAAGTGTTCAGTCTCTATTAAGGCCCAGTAGCAAGCCAAAAGCTGCTTCTCAAAAGGGGATTAGTTATCTGCAGAGGATGGCAAGGCTTTGCTCCAAAATCCTAAGGGTCTGCATTGTGTTTCACATATAGGGACCTGACAAAGGCTCCAGACAGTATATCTATTTTCCACAGAAACTTCCAGCACCATTGGTTCTGCTGGATCATATAGTTCAAGTGATATTGCAGCTTGCACAGCAGCCTGGACCTGTTGCAGGGCCTCCTCTTGTTCCAGTCCCCAATCAAAACTAGAAGATTTTCTGGTCACTCAGTAAATGGGCTGGAGTAGCAACCCCAAATGAGGAATGTGTTGTCTCCAAAGTCCAAAGAGGCCAACTAAGCATTGTGTCTCTTCTCTGGTCATAGAAGAGGGCAGGTGCAACAATTTATCCTTTATTTTAGAAGGTAAATCTCAAGAGGCCCCACACCATTGGACACGTAGAAACTTCATTAAGGTGGAAGGACCTTATATTTTTGTTGGATTTATCTCCCATCCTCTCTCACACAAATGCCTTGCCAATAAATGTAGAGTATTTGCTACTTCTTGCTCAATAGGTCTTATCAACATAATATCATCAATATAATGGACCAGTGTGACATCTCGTGGGAATAAGACGTGATCAAGTTACCTGCAGACAATATTTTAATATAGGGCTGGGGAGTTGATATATCCCTGAGGCAGGGCAGTGAAGAGATACTGCTGGCCTTGTCAGCTGAAAACAAATTGTTTCTGGTGGTCCTTACTAATGGCAATTCAGAAAAAAGCATTTGCCAGATCAAAAGCTGCATACCAGATAACAGGGGAAGTGTTGATTTGCTCAAGCAATGATACCACATCTGGGACAGCAGCTGCAATTGGAGTCACCACCTGGTTAAGTTTATGATAATCTACTGTCATCCTCCAAGATCCATCTGTTTTCTGCACAGGCCAAATAGGAGAGTTGAATGGGGATGTAGTGGGAATCATCACCCCTGCATCCTTCAAATCCCTGATTGTGGCACCAATTCCTGCAATCCCTCCAGGAATTCAGTATTGCCATAGATTTACTATTTTGCTGGGCAGGGGCAATTCTAGAGGCTTCCACTTGGCCTTTCCAACCATAATAGCCTTCACTCCACAAGTCTGGGATCCAAAGTGGGGATTCTGTCAGTTATTGAGAATGTCTATTCCAATTATGCATTCTGGAACAGGGGAAATAACCACAGAATGGGTCTGGGGACCCACTGGACCCACTGTGAGATGGACCTGAGCTAAAACTCCATCAATTACCTGACCTCCATAAGCCCCTACACTGACTGGTGGACCACAGTGACATTTTGGGTCTCCTGGAATTAATGTGACTTCTGAGCCAGTGTCTGATAATCCCCAAAATGTCTGATCATTTCCTTTTCCTCAATGCACAGTTTCTCTGGCAAATGGCCATAGGTCTCCCTGGGGAAAGGTGGGAGGAAGACTAAGAGTATGCATTTTTGGCAGTTTAACAGGATCCTTCCCCAAGGGGACCTGGCCTTCTCCTCATTCAAGGGGCCCTGGGTCTGTAAACTGTCTCAAGTCTGGTACTTGATTAAGGGGCTGTGGTTCTCTGCATCTGTAATTTGAGTTACTGTTTTGTTCCATCGACCTAGAACTCTTCTGCTTATACAGATCCAGAAGAAATTTAGTAGACTGCCCTTGTATTTCACTTATTTGTACTCCATGATGTGTTAGCCAACGCCATAACTCCATGGGACTCAGACTATTCTGTGTGTTGCTTTCAATCTGACTTTCATTGCAGTAGCCACGCCCACCTTGCCTTTGGCGATTTACTGCCGATACTTGACTTTTGCCCGACCGAGATCCGATCATCCCCATAATGTTTAAGGATTCCAATTCCATTACAGCCCTCCCTACAGTAATATCTGGACTGCAGAGAAGAGCAACCACAGAGCTCTTCAAAGAAGATGGAATTAGTCTTACAAATTTATTCTTTTATTTATTTATTTATTTTTATTTTATTTTATATATATATATATTTTTATTGTGGGTAAAAATCAAATTTTTCACAATACATACAAATATTTGTAAAATGATATATAAATACATATGCATATATGTGCATTTGTTTATATAAATGTTATTTTATATATGTATATATATGTATTTTTAAAGGTGCTAAGATTACCTAAATATTACTCAGAAATTACAGGGATTCCCATGTTCCCCACCTCCCACACCTCCAACAACATCCCACACCACCATAGATGAGGGGAGTCAAAGACAGAGAGTTTGGAATGCTAGAATGGATTTACCATTTGAGACCTGCACACCCATCACAGAAATGTCCAGAGGACACACCTTTAACCAGGACTGTGAAGAATAAATTTGTACATATCCTGGGGCCTTGCTGGGCAGGAGTATGTCTTTTATGGGATCACTTGCGCTGTAAATCAGGAATCTAGATCTGATTGGAGTCTAATCTGAACACTTCATCTGAACACTTTCCAGAGGTGTTTCTCCACATCTACAATAGTGGTGCCAGCTTCCACAATCTGCTTGAGAATTGCTTTCCCATATCCAGAGTATGTGTCCATAATTATTTTTTGAATGACAAACTCATCTCCTTTGAGTTTTGCAGTTTCCTCCATGAACAAAACCATATCATCTGTAGGAATGACTATTGTCATCCATTTTATTGCTTTCTCTAAAGAGTTCTGTGATTTTCACCACTTGTGTACCTGTATCTCAGAGACCCATGATGATTTGCATACCCCTTTCCCCATCCACCCTAATGAGGATGTAGGGCTTCTGATCCCTGGCAGGGACCCAGTTTCCTTGGCTCCATCCCTAAACATTCTTTTTTCAATGAGTAAGATGAGGGTACAGGTGATGGGAAGCATCATTCCTATCCAATTCATCATGCTCACCATCAGAAATGTTTTTCTTACCATCCTGGATTATGCACAAAGTGGCCTTAGCAACCCATGTGTTCCTCTTTCCTGGGCTGCATCTGCTACTTGTTGGGCAGCTCTGCAGGGTTTTAAAACTTTCCAGGCATATGAGCCCTCTTCCTCCTACTCTTTTATGCAGTGTAATAGGGCCTTAATTTTTTACTTAGAGTGACCACCTTCTGCCCCTTAATTTTGGCAGCTCTTCTATAGGGAACCCATCCAATTCTTCTTTGTCTCTCACCTGGTTAGGTAACCAAAACCACATTGCCTTGTGGGTGGGGTGATCCTGTCCCTCCTTGGTTCCTTTTATAGCCTTGCTGGGTCAGGCTCCCAGTGTTGGCTTCAATCTTCCTGACCATCTCAGTGAAAATGAGTGATGCTGTGCTGCTAATTCCACCACAAAGCATGGCATTGGGGTGGACCTTTTCTAAAACTTCATCTGCTAATATTTCTGGGGATAATAGAAAGGATATGGGAGTGTAACCCTGGGCAGACCCTCATTTTATTAATGTCTTCAATGCCATAAAAGGCAGGGCTGTCTCATCAACATTCTGATTAGGAATGGGATGATGTAGCCACATGTCTTTACTTCAAGGGCAGTTATGGCTTCATGAACAGTGTCTAGGGTATTTTCTTTTTAAAAATATATACATTTAATGCAATTATTTTTAAAAATTTTTATTCCCCCCTGAGATGGCTCCCTCATTTGTCTGCTTGTTGTCTGCTCATCTTCTTTAGGAGACACTGGGAACTGAACCTGGGACCTCCCATGTGGGAGGTGATTGCACAACCACTTGAGCCATATCTGCTTCCTGCTTGTTCCATTGTCTGCTGGTTGTGGCATCTGCTCATCTTCTTTAGGAGGCACTGGGAACTGACAACCAATTGCTTGAGCCACATCTGCTCCCCTGGGATTGACTTTTTATGGCATCTCCCATATTTGGGCATATCACTATAATGTCCCTAATCTTCCAGACTAAGAGTGGCATGTGTTTTCCTCCATCCATGTCCTGTTGGTTGTCCTACTACATGCAGGCAAAAATACATTTCAGCAGGAGGTCAGGGGTTAGCTTTACCAGCTGACATTGGAATCTGAACAGATGTGCTCAAGAATGCATGTAAAATTCCCCTGTCTTTTGCCCATATCTGTCTTTTCACTAATGTGAAATATTTAACTTTCAGGAAAATATTTCAATGGTTTTATTGTTAGCAATGCTGAGATGGTTCTGTGTTGAGAAAGTCTAACTTTGGACCTGTAAACAGCCTTCATTCAGTGGAGCTCCCTGCATAGGGTGCCAAACTCCTCTTCTGGGTCAACATTGAAACATTTTGTGGGTCAGCAGGTGTCCAGCAACCTGGGTATAATTTCCTTACTCTTCCTAGGACCCACCTCCTGCCTCTCTGATCCATCCACCACACATTTTGTGTTCACATGGATATTGTTTATATATCACTTGTGCTCATGCAGCCAGAGGGAGACGAGCACCTCAGTCAGTGAATTACCCACCAGGGGCTTGTACCACCCTGGGATGACTGAACTAATGAATCCTTACATCTCCACCATGCCATGCAGTGCTTTGTTGGCATACCAACTTTTGGGGCAAGGCATCAATTACCACCTATAAGGGAGGAATCTCACTACATGGAGGAAAGCAAAGAGTTCTTGCAGGTGATGGTATCATCAAGAAAACACACATTTTAGGCACTAGATGGAACAATATTGACTCAGAAGAGACAAGGAAAGGTTAGGTTCAGTAGTGGGATTAGATCTCCCATGAACAGTGTGTCCAAATTCACAGATGATGCAGAGAGGTGGTCTATACACACCCCTCTCCTGTAATATAGGCAAGGTACTGGGCTCCCTCCACATCAGAAAAAGATATTACCAGAGGGGTGGGCCAGCTGCTATAAAATCACACACATACTTGGCCAGTCTCCTGTGAATGTTTACACAATGCCCTGGTCAAAAAGGGTAGGAATGTTCCAACAGGCCACCATCTGCTAGGGAATGTCCTTTATCTCCAGGGATCCCAGAGAAAGAATTGAGCCCATATGTATCTCATTGCAGAAGTCAGACTAACATACCTATGCCTAATCACAGGGTTTATTTGTGGGTCTCAGAGATGGAGGACAGGCCTCACTCAGAGTGTCTATTTTACTTCCCATATAATCTGAACTGTAACAAGTTCATTGTATTTCTGTTGATTGATGCTTTTTATTTGGATTAGACGAATAAAATGAGAATTTGTGAGAAGCAAGTTCTCTTAAAGACACATAAATTATAACTGTTTCTTTAGGTTGATATTTGCTCCTTAGAGCCTTCTTCAACTGAAGTTTAAATGAATTTTTATTATTTAGCACCTATTAGAAATTTGGGTAGAAATGCAAGGTCATGTAATCAACCAGATTTTAAAGCTCATTCTGGTTGATGGGAGAATCCAATTCCTTGTGATTGGTGAACTGAGACACCCATTTTTTTGCTGGATTTCAACACACACATTGGAAAAAATCTTCCCATCATAATGAAACATAATTTTATGGGGCTGTATTCTAAGAATGACAGTATACTCATCCCCATTCAACTTTATAAAACACTAAAAAATCTTGATAATCAATATTACTCTGCTATTTTCTTTCACAACACACACCATTCTTTAGGAAACATGAAGATTCATAAATATTCTCTCAAATAGAATGTATATGAAATAGTATGTTCAATTAAGCACCAAACATAAATTCTCTCTTTATTTTCTAAATTTTCTATTTTTCTCCTCAATCATTCACAAATCTTTCCCTGCCTATTGAGGAAATAAAACGTGTAATGAGAGAGAATTCTCATATGCTGAAACTCAGATTGCATATTTTGTATTGACAGCTTAGTTTATGCAATTATTTAATTAACATGGAAAATAGTTTGGTTTGTATTTGAAGGACACCATGAAATTATCCTAAGTATCCTTCAATTTCTCTTATATGGATACCCAAGGGGTTGCTCTTCCTTTTGCTGTATTCTTCCTCCCAAACCAATCAGAACCGGCCAGTGACTATACATTCTCAAACAAGTTGCCAAGATTATTGAAAAAACAAGTGTTAAAAAAGACTCAACATTAATTACTTTAACTAGCATAGGTCTCCAGAGGTGTGCCAAGGTTTTTTATGGCTATCTCTTCCATTTGGGATAGAAGTTATTGGTGTAGAACACAATCCCACCTGATGATAGGCAGTTTTAAGAGAAGTGATATACTGTGTGCCAAAATTCATTATCAAACCTTTTTAATAATTAAACATTCTTATTTTTTAAAAATATACTGTGATATTGTGATTTTCCACAGCTTATTCCTAATTTATGCCCATCTGAGCCATGAATTGGGAACTCCAATCAACTGTTTTAGTAAGTTCCCCGTTACATCACCTCAACTAAGAAACTGGAGATTCCAACACACTGTTTGGGATGGTGGGCACATATATTTTCTGTTTCTAATATTTTCCACAATTTCCTTAGGTTTCTGCTCATCCATCCATTCCTCTTTGCAATACCACCATTTCTTTAATGAAGAAGTCCTTTTTCTAAGACTGTAAGGTCTGTAAAATTCTCCAAATGAGAATTTACTCGATGACTCAATCATTTATCATGATATCCACTTTACCAATAAGGGAAATTCAGGGACCACGTGATTTCATGAATGGATTAAACAAATTGAATTGGTAGAACACAAATTCATATCAAGAAATATTGCAGATAACTTTTAAACTACTTTGTTTGCATATCCCTTGATTTCCTTCTTGCTGAATTTTTTTCTTTTCTTTAAAAAAAATTTTATTATATAAATTGTAAGCTACAAAACATTCATGCATAATATGCAGAATTCCAACAGCTCACCCTTCCACCAGCACTTTACATTGCTGTGGAACATTTGTTACAGATTATGAAAGACCATGATCAGACTATTAAAACAAGTATTGTCCATAGTGTACACTTGGTATATTTTTTTACATACACCCCCTATTATTAACATTATTTATTAGTATTGTACTTTTGTTATAGTTCATGTGAGAACACTCTCATTGTTGTACTGTT
Organism: Cabassous unicinctus; assembly: GCA_029593785.1. Classification (NCBI taxonomy): domain Eukaryota; kingdom Metazoa; phylum Chordata; class Mammalia; order Cingulata; family Chlamyphoridae; genus Cabassous; species Cabassous unicinctus. The sequence goes on from JAQZBX010077773.1 coordinate 10,962, forward strand.
AATTACAGGCCCTCTTCCAACACATGCACATGGTTCACTGTGTTGTACAGTCTTTTGCTTTGTACATTCTATCCAAAGTGTACATCCAGTGGCTGTCAGTTCCATCACAGACTTGTGTGGTCATTGCCAAGTAAACATTGAATGTTTTCTTTAGTCAAAAAGAAAAAATCCCATACCCCCTAACATTGACCCTTGGCATTGACATAGTACCTTTGTTGACATTGGTGCAAGAATATCACATTATTGCTAACTGTAGTCAAAAAGTTACATTATTTTCGGCTTCCATCACTGTATTCTTACCATCTTGTAATAGTAACATTCATTTTTTCTAGATCATAGAAAAACATTTTTGTATTTGTATTATTAACCACAATCCTTATTCACCTCCAGGTTCTCTATATTATTCAGTCCCTAGATTATTCTCTAGCTTTCTTTCAATTGACATTTACATCCCTAGGCTACTCTTTTCAGCCATATTCCCATTTATAAACAAGCCATATTAGTTATACATTCTATAATGTGCTATGATCAACTCTATCCATTCCCAAACTTTTACAGTCAAGATAATTGAAAATTCTTTCTATGTTAAGCATTGGTGTTCCTTAGTCTTCATCGTGTCTTCTAGTAACCTATACTCTAGGTTTTAACTCCATGTGTTTATTCATGATAGTTCATATTGTGAGACCATACAATATGTGTCCTTTTGTGTCTGACTTATTTCACTTAGCACAATGTCCTCAAGGATCATCCCCATTAGCATGTGTCCCAAATTCATATTCATTTCTTCTTACAGCAGGATAGTATTCCATCATTTTATTTATCCATTCAGTGGTTGATGGATACTTGTGTTGTTTCCATCTTTTGACAATTTTGGATAAATCTGCTATGAACATCAGTGTGTAAATATCTGTTCACATCCCTGTTTTCAATTCTCCTTGATATATTCCTAGTGAAGGGTTTGCTTGATCTTATAATAGCTCCATATTTTGCTTCCTGTGTCTTTCAAAATGGTTGCATCATTTTACATTTCCACCAACAGTGAATAAGTGTTCCTGTGTATCCACACCCTCTCCAGCACTTTTCTTCCTGTTTTTTTTTTTAAATAATGGTTATTCCATGTGGTCTGAGATGATATCTCACTGTAGTTTCATTTGCATTTCTTAGTTGCTAGTGATATTTTACATGTTTTCATGTCCTTTTTTGCAATTTGTATGTCCTCTATAAAAAAAATGTGTTTTCAAATCTTTGTCCCTTTTTAAATTGGATTGCTTGCTCTTTATTGTTCTGTTATATGATCTTTTTATATAGCATGGAAATTAAGCCCTTTTAAGATATGTGGTTCCATATGTTTTCTCCCACTGAGTCTGCTGACTTTTCAAACCTTCTTGACAAAGTCCTTTGAAGCACAAAATTTATGTTTTAGGAGGTCCAATTTATCCATTTTTCTTTCATTGCTCATGCTTTTGTGTAAGGTTTAAGAAACCACCACATTCCACCAGGATTTGAAGATGTTTCATTATATATTCTTCTAGGAGTTTTATACTTCTTGCTTTTATAATTAGGTCTTGATACATTTTGAATAAATATTTGTGTAAAGTTTGAGGTAGGGATCCTCATTCTTTTGGGTATGTATATCCAGATCTTCCACCACCATTTGTTGACTAGAATATTCTGCCTCAGCTCGGTGAGTTTGACAGCCATGTCAAAAATCACTTGCCCACAGATGTAAGGGTCTGTTTCTGAAACATCAATTCAATACCATTGGTCCATCTGTCTATCTTTATGCCAGGCCCATGCTGTTTCTTTATCATTGCAGCTATGTAATATGATTTAAAGTGTGAAAGTGAGAGTCCTCCAAGTTTGCTCTTCCTTTTTGAGATGTTTCTGGGTATTTGGGGCTCATTACCTTTCCAAATAAATTTGCTAATTGATTTTTTTAAAAAGAGTATTGGAATTTTTATCAGAATTACATTGAATCTGTATATCAATTTGGGTAGAACTGACATCTTAAAGATATTTAGTCTTCGCATCCATGAACATGGAATGTTCTCTCATTTATTTAGGTCTTTGATTACTTTTAGCAGTGCACTGTAGTTTTCTGAATACAAGTACTTTACATCCCTGGTTAAATTTATTCCTGAATATTTATTCTTTTTGCAGAGATTATAAATGGAATTTTTTCATGACTTCCCCCTCAGATTGCTCATTACTACTATGTAGAAACATTACTGATATTTGCATAACAATCTTGTATCCTGTCACTCTGCTGAATTCATTTGTTAGTTTTAGTAGCTTTCTTGTACACTTTTTGGAATTTTCTAGCTATACGATCATATTGTCTGCAAATAGTGAAAATTTTACTTCTTCCTTTCTAATTTGGATGCATTTTATTTCTTTTTCTTGCCTGACTGCTCCAACTAGAACCTTTAGCACTATATTGAACAAAAGTTGTTACAGTTGGCATCCTTGTCTTGTTCCTGATCTCACTGGGAATTTTTCAGTCTTTCACCACTTAGTATAATGTTAGCTGTGGGTTTTTCATAAATGCCATATATCATTTTGAGGAAGTTTCATTCTATTCGTATATTTTGGAATGCTTTTATCAAGAAAAGATGCTGGATTTTTTCAAATGCCCTTTTTGCACCAATCAAGATGATCATGTGATTTTTCTTTGATTTATTAATGTGGTGTATTATGCTGGTTGATTTTGTGTTGAACCACCCTTGTCTGTCTGTGATAAAATCCACTTGATCATGATGAATAATTCTTTCAATGTATGGTTGGATTTGATTAATGAGTATTCTTTGACAATTTTTGCATCACTTTTCATTAGGAAAATGTGTGTGTTACATTCTTTTTTTCTTAATATCTTTATCTGGCTTTGGAATTGGGGGGGGTGATATTGGTTTCATGGTATGAGCTTGGTAGATTTCCTTCCTGTTCAATTTTTTGTAACAGTTTTAGTAAGATTGGTATTATGTTTGAATGCTTTGTATAATTCACCTGTGAAGCCATCTGGTCCTGGGCTTTTCATTTCGGGGAGTTGTTTGATGACTGTTCCAATTTCCTTGCTTATGATTGGTTTGTTGAGGTTTTCTGTTTCTTCTAGCGTCATTGTAGGTCATTTGTATGTTCCTTGGAATTTTTCCATTTGATCTACATTTTCTAGCTTGTTAACATACAGTTGTTTATAGTATCCTCTTATGACCTCTTTCATTTTTGTGGTGTCATTTTCATTTCTGATTTTATTTATTTGTATAG
>JAQZBX010077774.1:0-14223 GCA_029593785.1 Cabassous unicinctus
AACCTTTCAACTGCAATGAACATAGATTCAAGTTCAGTCTACCCATGGGGTGGTGGTGGAGCAGAATAATTTAGACCCAAAGCAGATCTGAGTCTGGCTCTCCCACCCCTTCTCCCTGACTCCACTTGGCAACCAGGTCAGGTTTGGGCTGATAATGTACAGACCCCAGAAAGACCAAGGTAGTCTCTGTTGTGCAAAGGAGGGAAGGACACTTCTCAAAATACAAATACATTTAATATAGAAGGATCAGCCAGGACTGTTCTGGTGGCACTTGTCTTCCCTGCTTTCACCCCAGCTCAGAAAGTCTGGCATGCACCTGATCTTTATCCCAAAAAAGAAAATCCAGAAGTGTTCCCCTTCTCCTTGCCCACACCTTCGGGGGGGGGGTTTGTGGCAGGTCCCAGGCTGGGCCTGGTCTCAGGTGGCTCCTGCCTGAGCCATGAGGCCCTCCAAAGCATTGTCCTGGCCATTGTTGTATAATACCAAAATTTTCTTAATGTTTTTCAGTTCAAAGCCCATTTCCTTAAATTTGCTCATTAACTGAAGAAACTCCATCATGTTTTCCTCTGAACACTGGTGCATTTCCAGAGCCTCTTCCACTAAAAGAGGTCAAAGCCCTTCTCACAGAGCTGACCATGTGCAAAAAGATGGTCAAGAATCTGCTCAATATTCTCTCCTTTCTTCTTCATGGCTCTCAGAACACACTCATATGTGTAGCCAACTGTTTCCACCCACTGCCACTCATTGGGAGACAGCATCTGCAGTTCAGAATAGGCCTCGGGACATCTGGGAGTCGTGGGCACTTGTGACTGAGAAATTAGGTGGGGTAACCACGGGACCTGCATTCGGACCTGATGATTTTTCTGTGCACACTGACAAGACAGAGAGGAAAGACATCTGGGAGGAGGGGTCAGGGTTGGCACCTCTGTGCCACTGTCCTTCAAGTTTAAATGTGAAATCCCAAAAGTATGATGCCCATTTAGCTCACTGATACTGCTCTGGGTGTAAGGTTTTAGGGAATTCCAGAACATGCCATTGCAGAGGCAGGCTGTGCTATAGAAAGTACTCACTAGCTTGACTATCTTCTGATTACTGTCATCAGAATCAAGTTTGGGGAAGGACAGAGATTTGGTTTTGCTTATTGCATAGATGGGGGAAGGGATAGCTTGGAAGAGAGGGACATCTTTTCACAGTTGCCCAATTGATGTAAGGTTATAAAGCCATTGGGTTTGTGAAGAGTCTTGAAATCTAGGATCACCTATTCCAAGGATGCCAGGACCTCCTCATCTTGTAACACAGACCCAGATCCTCCTCTGAGCAAGTTATTGCCCAAAATCTGATCCATAATGGGTATAGTGGCTCTTACCAGAATGTTTCTCAGTTCTTCCTTCTCATCAACAGTTTTTAACTCCAGATTAGCAAATGGGTCCTCTTCTCATTCACAGTCAGCAGGATTGAAATCTGCCTTTGTGTGGGGTGGACTGAGAATTTTCTTTTTTGTAATACTGCTGCTGAACTGAGTTAGGGTGAGGATGCTGTTGTGCTGTAAGCTGGCAAGGATGGGATTGTGGATATAATGTGAGTCTTAGAATAGATCATTTTCAGAAGTGGCTGTGGCTCAAACAATTGAGCACCTGTTTACCATATGGAGGACCCAGGTTTGATCCCCGGGACCTCCTGGTTAAAAAAAAAAAAAAGCTCATTTTGCTATCACCCTCGGGGCCACTCTTAGAATTCACTTGAGCTTCTGCCTTCTCAGCCTTGTACTCAGCTTCCCACTGAGTTTCTTGGATTTTCTTAATGTCTTCAGCCCATTCAATGGTTTTCTTTTCCAAGGATAAGTCATATGTGAAAATCTGCACCGAACTTCTTAGAAGCCATTTAGAAACTGAACCTCTGTGGCTGTCACTGTTCCAGAATAAGAAGGGTGCTGGCACCGGCTGGCCGCCCAGGCTCAGTCCCCACTGAGCTCCTGACAACCCCTAAGGAGAGCCAACACCATCACCTCCAACTCTGCCTACCCCAGTCCAGGCCCACACATAACAACCGCCAGTAACACAGCAGCCATGTTGAATACCTACTTCCCTCCTCCTTCCCCCCACCACATTTTGGTTACTACTTTATGGTGGATATTTTTTCCATACTTTCACTGTCATCATACTTGTATCTTTGACTTTGAGTCTCTTGCAGAAATTATATAGTTTTGTAATGCTTTTTATCCATTCTGCCAGTTTCTGCTTTTTGACTGGAGAGTTTAATACATTTATGTATAATGTCACTACCTATAGTACAGGTCTTTCTTTTGTCATTTTGCTATTTAGCTTTTGTAAGTCTTATTTATTTTTTTGTCCCACATTTCTGTTAAAGCCTACTTTTATATTTATTTACTTTCTTGTGCTGAACCATATTTAGTGTCTTCTTATTTCTGTCTAGATATATATTTCATCTGTTTTCCTTGTGGTTACAATTGTGTTAAATTTTTTTCTTTTTAAAGATTTATTTATTTATTTATTTATCCCCCCCTTGCTGCTTGTGCTTATTGTGTCCATTCTCTGTGTGTTTTCTCCGTGTCTGCTTATCTTCCCCTTGCTGTGAGGTCCTACTGCATCAGCCCACCGTGCAGGCTGGCCTGCCCTCACAAGGAGGCCCCGGGAAGTGAACCCGGGGCCTCACACATGGTAAACGGGGGCTCCATCGATTGAGCCACACCCGCTTCCTGTTGTGAGGTCCTGCTGCATCAGCCCACCGGGCCGCGTAGGCCGGCCTGCCCTCACAAGGAGGCCCCGGGAAATGAACCCGGGGCCTCCCATATGGTAAATGGGAGCTCTATCGATTGAGCCACACCCGCTTCCCAGTTGTGTTAAATTTAACATATTAATATATAACATTCATATTTGCTTTGATACCAACTTAACTTCAATAGTATTCAAAAATATTTTTCCAATACCCTTGTGTCGCCCCACCATATTTGTACTTGTTACTATTTATATCTTTATACATTGTATGCCCCAAATCCTAGATTTATTATCACCTTTTTCTGCATTTGCATTTTAGCCCACGTATGAAGTAAGAATTGGAGTTACATAATAAACAATACAATGCAATAATAGTGTCATTTATAAATACCCAAATGGTTACCTTTACCAAGACTGTTTATTTTTTTGTTCTGCTTTGAATCATTGTCTAGTGTTCTTTCTTTTCAGACTGAAGAGCTGTCTTAAGCACTATTTGTAGGGCTGATCTAGTGGTGATCAACTCCCTCAGTTTTTGTTTAACTGAGAATATTTTTATCTCTCCCTCATTTTGAAAAAGAGTCTTCCTAGATATAAAATCCTTGGCTAACAATTGATTTCCTTCAGCACTTAATATTTAAACCCACTGCCTTCTTGTCTTCAAGGTTTCTGATGCGACATTGGCACTCAGTCTAATTGGGACCCCCTTGTACATAACATCTTGCTTTTCTCTTGTAGATTTAAGAACTATTTATTTATCCTTTGCATTTGATAGTGTAATCAATATATAATGATGTGTACTTTTCTTCATGTTTATTCTGTTTTGTATTCTCTGAGCTTCTTGGATATACATATTCCTGTGTTTTGCTAAGTGTCAGATGTTCTCTGTCATTGTTTCTTCTAATAATCCTTCTGCCTCTTTCTCTCTTTTTTCTCCTTCTGGGGAACACATAATGTGTATATTGATGCTCTTGATGTCCCATGACTGTCATTGTCTATTTTTTTCATTTATTATTTCTCTCTTCATTTGTTCCTCAGCCTGACTCATTTTAAGTGTCTTGTATTCAAGTTCTCTGATTCTTCCACCAGCTACAATCTGCTCTTGAAATCCTCCTGGGAATTTTTCATTTCGGGTATTGTGTAGTATTCAACTCCAGTAGCTCTGTTTGATTCCTTTTTAAAACTTCTTTCTCTTTACGTATATTCTCATATTGTTCATTCATTGTTTTCCAAAATCCTGTAATTCTTGCTCTGTAATTTCATTCATCTCTTTAGGCATTTTCAGATCAAATTTTTAAAGTCTTTGTTTGGTTTGTCCACATTCTCATCTTCTTCATTGATGTTTTCTGTATTTTTATCCTTTTCCTGTGAATAAAGCATCATTTCCTATTTTTTCTATGCCTCATACTCTTTTGTTGAAAGCTGAACATTTTAATATTTTAAAATCTTATCTTTGGGATTTACTCCCTAGATGTCTGTTTATTGGTTTTGTAACCAGTTGATGATAAGACAGAGATTTTATTTTTATATAACGAACTCTATTTTTAAAGAAGTTTTAGATTACTTAAAAGTTACATCAAAATTATAAGGGATTCTCATATATCAGACCCCCTCCACCTCTCCAATCTTCTCCTATTAATATTTTACAATTGTGTGTTATATTTGTTACAACTGATGAATAAATATTGAAGCATTGCTAGTAACCAAGGTCTATAGTTTACATTGTGATTTACATTTAATTGCAGTCCCTTAAAATGTCCTATGTTCCAACTATTTTTCCTTCATCTTCTTCTCAGAACTTCAGGTAACCACTATCTGTATAACAATGCTACATGTCCTTCCATTACTACAATATTAATAAGTTTACTTTGTCCATGGTTGCATTCCCCCCTTATGTTTATTCATTCCTCAACCTTCAGGATTTTGGGGTAATGATGCCCACTCTGCCTCAGAGCGAGAGGGGCCTTAGATCTTATGAGGCAGATGGAAGGAACTGTTTTGTTTGCAGTTGTAGATGCTCTTTGTTTTTTGGATGGGGGTTGTCCATCATCACCATTTTGTTAGTTGTCCTTGACAAGGCCAATGATCTGGAGAGTAGGTGTTGGCAGCAACTCTTCTGAGAGTCAGGGCTCAACCGGCATATGAACAGACTGAAGATTTAAGTCTCTGAGGCACATTTAATTGATATAGTGCTAATTACAGGCTTAAATAAAGGGTAGAAGGGTACATGATTCCCAAGAATGAACCTCCTTGGCATGAGGGATTAATACCAAGCACCAACCAGCAATGCATTTGGAAAAAGACATTAACCAAAAGTGGAAAACATCCAATACAAAAAAATATTTAAAGCTAATTGATGACAAAATGAGTTGGGAAGTCATTCCAGAGGTTACACTTATGCATGCCTCAGGCAGGTCTCACTAACTGCTATTGTGAACAAAGCCTCAAACAGGGGTGCTCCTGAGGGCTTTAGAGACATCCATACACTATAGCAAGGCACGCAATCCCTTGAAATCGGCACCCTGACAGTGGGCTTTACCTTGGAATATATGACAATCTATTTCCCCAATGTAAAAGAGTTAGACTTATTTATAATTCCCCTACAGTTTTTTTCTTGATCTTCAGTGTTCCTATCAGGAATGTCTGCTAAAGGTCAAAGCACTGTGCAGGGTTTTCCCTGTCTTACTGGGCCTCTCTCTTTTCCTGGCTTTTCTTAATTAGTTTTTGAGTTTCCCTGTTTACAGAAGTTTGGTTGTCCCCTGTGTTTCTCAGGAGACAAACCTCCCTCTCCCAAGTATCTGAAGCCAACAGGCCTTAGTCTTTTTTTTTTTTTTTGCTACAATTTAATAATAGTTTTTCTTTAAGTAATTAATTTTTAGGTCTCCTCAGCAACATCAAACAAAAGGTACTGAGTACTCCACAGGGTACAGAGTGCTGCCAAGCACCTTAGAAAATTTACAATACGGAGATTTACACCTTTTTGTTGTCTCATTCTGCTTTTAATATTCCAGGGAATATTCTGGAAAGAATATCACCCCAGGGAAGACTTTCCTATTTTGGTCTTCCCAGCCAAATCAGGGCCAGAGATGCACAAAGAGCATGCAGACTGTCTCCAAAGTGTCCATGGAGGGTAGGTACCAAGAAAGACACCAAAAATTCTAATGGCTCTCCAAAGCTGAGCTTTCCTGGCTTGCCCAGCAGTGGCAGCTCTTCAGGTAACTTTCCCCCACAGTCATAAGAAGTCCTGCATCTTTAAATTTCCACCAACTCCACCTTTTCCAGGGAGGGTTGAAACAATGGCTGCCACTTCCTTTGTGTAAGATAGGTTTGAAACGATGACTGCTATCACCTTCTCTGGGGAATGTTGAAGCAACAGTGGTCCTGAAAGCAAACACCCAGTGATCCAATTTCACTAATCAAAATTTGTGATCAGTGAAATTCCATGCACACTCTTGTTTCTGGGGGAAAAGTTATGCCATTTCTGTCAACAGCTAGCTAGGGACTGGACTCCACGGTGGCCTGACACAAAAGTGGGGCATGGGCACCAGTTGCCACCATGCAGAGAGAGCAATTTACAGTTTTTATTGTAATTTATCATCATTTTCATCCTACTCTTCCCTGGAAGCTGTGAAATGTTCTTCTGACCTCTGGAGTTTCAAAATTGTCATTTCTTACAATTCCTGCCTGCTTAATAGTTGTTTTGTGGAAGGACTGAGTCCCAGAGCTCCAAACTCTGTCATCTTCCTCAGCAGTTCTCCCTGACTGGTTTGTGAATACAGAACCAGCCTTGTATCCCTGGAATAATTCCCACTTGGAGATGGTAATAATTATTTTTATATATTGCTAAATTCTTTTTTCTCATTTTTTCCTAACTAACTTTATTTTTATATTCATGAGGGATTTTGGTTTGTAGTTTAGTTTTCTTTCTTGTCTTTGCCTGGTTTTGGTATTAGGGCAATTCTAGTTTCATAAAATTAATTGGAAGTGTTCCCTTCACTTTTATTTTCTAGAAGAGATTTTGTAGAATTTGTTTTATTTCTTCTTTAAACATTTGATAGAATTTTTTGGTGAAATCGTTTGGGCATGGAAAATATTATTTTGCACAATTTAATGTTGCCAATTGTTTTCGTGTCCTAGGCTGCTTAAAGCAGATACCATGAAATTTATCAGCTTTAATCATTGGAAATTTAATATCTTATAGTTTGAGGTGAAGAGAATGTCCAAATCAAGGCATCATTAAGGTGATGCTTCCTTTCCTAAGACTAGCTGCCAGTGATCCTTGGCCATTCTGCCACATGAAAAGGCACATGGTAGTGTCTGCTGGTCTTGCCCTTCTCTTATGAGATCTGTCCGTTTCACCTTCTGGTTTCTATGGTTTTATCTCCCTCTCTCTCTATTCATTCTGTTTGTAAAGGGCTCCAGTAAATTATTAAGACCCACTGTGGGCCTTGTCTTATCTGAAATAACCTCATCAAAAAGTTCTACTTACAAGATGTTTACACCCACAGGAATAGATTAGTCTTAAGACCACACTAATTAAATTTCATTTAAAATTATAGGGCTATTCAAATTATATATTTCTTATTGGGTGGTTTAGTTTGCTAAAGACTGCCCATGTAATATACCAGAAATGAGTTGGTTTCTACAATGAGATTTATTATCTTATAAACTTACAGCTCTGAGGCTGGGGAAAATGCCCAAATCTAAGCATCAGGTGATGCTCTCACCCCCAAAATTGGCTGCTAGTGATCCTAGGTTCCTGCCGCATGTCAGGGCACAATGGTGACTCTGCTGGTCTCTGCCTTCTCCTCCAGGCTCACTTTCTCCCTTAGTTCAGCTGTGGGTGATCAGGCACATGGCAGTGTCTGCTCATCTCTCACCTCTCCTCTGTGCCTCATTGCTTCAACTTGATTGCTCATTTGTTGTTTTATTATCTTCTAGATGTTTCTCTCTGTCTCTGTGTCTGTGGTTTTTTATTCCTCCATTTATAAAGGACTCCAGTAAGAGCATTCAGATCCACCTTGGATCCTGAAATGTAATCAAAGTCCCTTCACTGAAATAATTTAATCTAAAAGTCAACCCTACCATAGGTTTACAGCACAAGTATGAATTAGGTTTAAGAACAGGATTTTCTTGGATATACCCAAATTCGAACTGTCAAATTGAGTAATTTGTGGTACTTTTTACTTTTCTAGGAATGGGTTCATTTTGTGTAATTCATCAAATTCATGTGTTCAGGGATGTTTATTGCTTCCCCTTATTGAAATTTTGATGTCTTAAGGGTGTATAATTATATCCTCTTTCATTACTCTATGCCTACTTTAGCCACCTCTTCTCCTGGGGAATTCATCAAAAACCTTCACTGGCATTCCCAGCTTATTGCCTGCCCTAATGTATTTGGACTTGTGCATCCCCACAGTTGTGTAGGACACTTCTTTAAAAAGTCTGATAATATTTACAGAAATCTCCTTCTGGTTCTCTTTCCCTAGAAGACCCTGATGAATACACTGGCTTTTTCTGACACCATCCAGGTAGGTGAAGTGAGGAGCACTGCTTGATACTGCCAGGTGGAGATAGAAGTCCAAATTTACCACTTGGCCTCCACTGATACCCTAGTTAGGAGGGTGACTCTTCATTAGGGCTAGGGAGGTGTGAATTCTTGCCCCCCATGTAGTATTCACTGACACTGCAGTGGGGATGGTTTCATTACTGCTGAAAGTTGTGAAAGTTCTGATTCTTCATTAGACCTCTTCTAAAACTATCCCAGAAGGTAGGAGGAGGAGCACTTATTACTGCTGAGTGGGGATGGAAATCCAGGGTCCCCAGGTGTTCTCCACTAATACTGCAGGTGAAGAGGGGCTTGTTGCTTTCTCTCAGGGATGTAAGTCCTAGCTCTCTACTTGGCTTTCTCTGATACCACCCTAGTGGTTGGACTGAAGAGCTCCTTTACAATCTGCAAGGGTGGAAGTTTAGGCTTCCCACTTGGCCTTTGCTAGGGAAGGGGCCACAGGTTTTCTGTGCTGTTTATTGTTTAGAGAAACTATTGTATAAAAGCTTTCTCTCTTGCGTGACTGCCCTTTTCCTTGTCCTTTAGCTAGAGAGAACAGGCTTTTGTTGGGGCTTTTTGTGTTTCGTGTTTCTGTGTGCATTGGCATTTTCAGGTTGCTGGGTCCTTCAGTTCCAAGTCTGGGACACATGAGGCAATAGGAAAACCCAGGAAACACATCACCATATCGTTCAATGGGTCTTGAGTTCTATAGTTTGACTGTTGTTTTTTCTTCATCTTTCAGAGTCTTCTTATGTTTGTGTTATATATGATGTTTAGGGTTTTTAGTGGGTTTGCCAGAAGGAATAGAGTAACATTCATTTAATCCATATTCCCAAAGTGGAAGACCTTAGCACTTCATTACTATCCTCACGTTACAGACGAGTAAGCTGAGATGCAAAAAGATTAGATAAATTGCCCAAAGTCACATGAGGATGCGAATGAGTTTGGTACCTTAGACAATCTGGCTCCAGAGTCCATGTTTTTAATGAGTATGCTATATTGCCTCTCAACTGGATTTTTTAATGTGTAAAATGAAGTACACTGTAACATTTTTCCAAATATTTAACTAATTTTCCCAGCATAATTTACTTATTAATCCTTCCCTTCCACAATTATTTCATATTCTACATTGCATTCTAAAATCTTATGTTCATCAAAGTATAGTTATTTGAATTCTAGTCTGTTAGTCAGTCTGCCTAAAATTTTGCCAGTTTTAATTACATAAGATGTTTTCAAATTTCTGCTCAAATTTAAAAGATATATGGAATGCTCTTTACAAGTCATACATAATATATAACATAGTCAGGGTCTCTATGGCAGTGATTTGGGGGTGAAATTAGGGGATTGCGACATTTCTGTGTAGCTGTAGAAATCTCCAAGGGAGGAAAAGGTTATTTTATTTGAAAAATCCTTCATATGATTTTAATAACTTCCTGTTAAATAACAATTCTCCTCAACATTTTTCCTTGCAAAAAGGTTCTCATATATTTTTCTATTACCAGTTCAAATGAACTTACGAGTCACTTTGTTAATTTTCCACAACACATCTTTGGGGCTTGAATTACCATTCTATTAACCCATATTGGAAAAAAAACCTGACAATTTATGACACTGAGTCTTCTCACTCAGAAACATGATATATATCCACATTAGTCCTTGTCTTCTTTTTCAAAAAAATTAGAGAAGTTGTAATATTACAAAACAATCAGGCATAATGTGCAGAATTCCCATACATCACCCAACAACCAACACTTAACATTGTTGTGGAACATTTGTTACCGATTATGAAAGAATATCAACAAAATATTACTGATAACTATGTCCAAAGCTTATATTTGGCATATTTTTCCATTAACCAACCTATTATTAACACATGTTTTAATATTGTATATTTGTTATATTTCATGAGAGAACACTCGTATTTGTACTGTTAACCACAGTTTATCACCCACCACAGTATTCACTGTGTTATACAGTTACCTGTACACTCCATCCAAAGTGTATATTCAGTGACTCTCAGTTTCATCACAGAGTTCTGTTGTCATTGATAGCCAATTTTAGAACATTTTCCTTATTCTAATAGAAAAAAATCCCATATCCCCTTATTATTGACCTTAGAATTGATATAATGCATCTTTCACATTTATGTGCCTTCTGTGACATTGATGCAATAATATTACAATATTGCTGTTGACTATAGTCCATAAATTATATTAATTGTATTTTCCCATGTATCATCATATAAATGCTACATTGTAGTAGTGATGTACATTTGTTATAGTTCACAGAATAACATTCTTGTATTTGTACTATTAATGACCATCCTCTTCCACCACTGGGTTTAAATTTTTTTTTTATTGTGGGTAAAAATCAAATTTTTCACAATACATACCAATATTTGTAAAATGATATATAAATACATATGCATATATGTGCATTTGTTTGCATAAATGTTATTTGTTATATATATATATAAAGGGTGCTTAGATTACCTAAATATTACTCAGAAATTACAGGGATCCCCATGTTCCCCACCTTGTGATTCAAGCACTGGGTTTAATTTTGAGGAGATCCAATTTATCTATTTTATTGTTCATTGCTTGCACTTTGGGTGTAAGGTTTAAGAAAACACCACATACCACCAGGTCTTAAAGATGTTTCCCAAAATATTATTCCAGGAGTTTTATGGTTCTAGCTTTTATATTTAGGTCTTTGATCCATTTTGAGTTAGTTTTAGTATAAGGTGTGAGATAGCAACCATCTTTCTTTCTTTTGGATATGAATATCCTGTTCTCCTGGCACAATTTCTTGAATAGACTGTTCTGCCCCAGCTGGGTGGGCTTAACAGCCTTGTCAAAAATCACTTGACCATAGATGCTATTGTCTACTTCTGCAGACTTAATTTCATTCTATTGGTCTATATATGTCTCTTTATGCCAGTAGCATGTTGTTGTTATCAGTGTAGCTATGTAATATGATTTAAAGTCTGAAAGTGAGGGTCCTCCAACTTTGTTCTTTTTAAAGATATATCTGGTTATTCAGGGTCTTTTCCCTTCCAAATAATTTTGATAATTGACTTTTCTATTTCTTCCCCCCCAAAAAAAAAATCTGTTGGAATTTTAATAAAGATTGCATTGAATTTGTAAGTCAATTTGGGTAGAATTGACCCCTTAGTGATATTTATTCTTCCAATCCATGAACAAAGAAAGTCTTTCCATTTGTATAGTTCCTCTCTGATTTCTTTTCACTATGTATTGTAGATTTCTGAATACAGGTCCTTTATACCCTTGTTTATGTTTACTGCTAAGTATTTGATTATTTTATTTGCTATTGTAAATGGATTTTTCCCTTGGTTTCACCCTCAGATTGCTCATTACTATTGTATATAAACACTACAAATTTTGTGCATATTAATCTTGTGTCCCACTACTTTGATATCTCATTTTTTAAAACAATTTATTGAAGTATATTATTCATATATGAACGTACATAAACTATTAGTGTTCAGTAAACATCGTGATCTTACAAAACAAACATGCATAACATCATACAGGGTTCCCACACATCACTCCCCACCACAAACACCCTGAATTGTTGTGAAATATTTGTTAACAAATCATGAAAGAGCATAGTCAAAGTATTACTACTAACTATAGTCCGTATCTTCCTCCCTTATATATATTTTTAAAGGATTTATTTATTTATTTACTTTTATCCATTTGTACCCCCTCCCTCCATTTTTGCTGTTTCTGTGTCCATTCGCCGAGCAACTCTGTGTCCATTTCCTGCCCTGTCTGCTCATCCTTCTCCTCCTGTCTTCACTGGGATTCAGTCCACGGAATCTCTGATGTGGGAGAGAAGTGTAGCCTGTGCAACCTTAGTTCCTGGTTTTACGGTATGTCTTGTCTTGGCTCTCCCTTGTGTCACTCTCCTGTTTCGTCATCATCTTGCTGCGTGGCTCGCGGGGCCTGGTGGCTCACCCATGCACAGGGTCTGGCGGCTCACCCGTGGACGGTGCCTGATAGCTCACCCACACATGGGGCCTGGTGGCCCACGTGCCTTCTATATATTTCTTTATTTTTGTTTTCACCAGGAGGTCCTGGGGTCGAACCCAGGTCCCTCCATATAAGAGACGTAATCCCAACCACCTGAGCCACATCCGTCTTCCTGCTATATCTCTTAAGGTTGACCAGAGATACCCAAAGTTACAGTTTTTCCCATACAGGATGGTCATATAATAAATCTGTTTTAGTTTATCACCAACATTCTAAAAACCAGACCTAGGGAGAAAAACTAGGTCTGGGGACACATGCATGGTTTCTAATATAGTGAATGTTTAGCTTACCCTGATTATCACAAAATCAGTACAGCAAGAATATTTGCAGTCTATCTCAATTTTTAGCTCTAGAAACTTTGTTGTAGTTTTTTAGTATGTTTTAGATATAGTATCATATTATCTGTGAGTAGTGAAACTTTTATTTCTTCCTTTCCAATTTGGAACCCTTTTATTTCTTTTTCTTCCCTGATTGCTCTAGCTAGAACATCCAGCATTATATTAAACAACAGTGGTGACGGTGTACATCATTGTCTTGTTCCTGATCTCAACAGGAAAGCTTGCAGTGATCCATGATCGAGTTCAATGTTAGCTTTGCATTTTTCATATATTCCTTACATTAAGTTGAGAAAGTTTATTTCTATTAGTATTTTGGAATGTTTTTATCAAGAACGGATGCTGTATTTTGTGAAGGCCTTTTCTGCATTAATCAAGTTTATCATGTAATATTTCTTCTTCAGTTTATTAATGTGGTATATTACACTGATTGATTTTCTTTGGTTGAATCACCCTTCCATGCCTGGGATAAAACCCATTTGATCATGATGAATAATTCTTTTATTATTCTGTTTGATTCAATTAGTGGGTATTTTATTGAGGATTTTTGCATTTATATTCAGTAATGAAATTGGTCTGTAATTTTCTTTTTTCCTTAGTATCTTTATCTGTCTTTGGTATTAGGGTGATATGGGTTTCATAGAATTAGTTTGGTAATGTTCCCATTTGTTTGAATTTTTGGAAGAATTTGAGCAAGATTGGTATGAAATCTTCTTTGAATCATTAGTAGAATTCACCTGTGAAGCCTTGTTGTCCTTGGCTGTTCATTTTGGGGATATTTTTGAGACTGTTTCAATCTCTTTACTTGTGATTGTTTTGTTGAGGTCTTCTATTTCATCTAAGATTAGAGTAGTTCATGTGATTATAAGAATTTGTCCACTTAATCTACTTTGTCTAGTTTGTTGGTATACAGTTGTTCATAGTACATACATATGATCTCTTTCTTCTCTCTTTTTTTCTTTGTCCATCTAGCTAAGAGCTTCTCAATTTTGTTGATCTTAATAAACCAACTACGGTGTTGTTAATTCTATTTCTGTGGGTCTCAGTTTCATTTATTTCTGCTCTGGTATTTGTTATTTCCTTGCATTTCCTTGCTTTAGGAATAGTTTGCTATTCTTTTTCTAGTGCCTCCAAGTGTGTAATAAGGTCTTTCATTTTAGCTCTTTCTTCCTTTTTAATAGAGACATATAGGGCTATAGTTTTCCCTTTCAGCATTGTCTTCACTGCATCCAATGGGTTTGAAATGTTGTGTTGTTGTTTTCATTTGTCTTGAGATATTCAGTGATTTATTTTGTAATTTCTTCTTTTATCCATTGACTATTTAAGAGTGTGTGTTTAATCTCCACATATTTGTGAATTTTCACATGTTCTGCCTGTTATTGATTTTCAGCTTCATTCCATTATGATCAGAGAAAGTGTTTTGTAAAATTTTTGTCTTTTTTAATTTGTTGAGATCTGCTTTGTGACCACAATATAGTCCACCTTAGAGGAAGATCCATGAGGCCCTGAGAAGAATGTATATACTGAAATTTCGGGATGCAATGGTTTTTATA
>JAQZBX010077775.1:0-14223 GCA_029593785.1 Cabassous unicinctus
ACAAAAAAAAAAAAAAAGCAAGGATCCTGCCATCAGGACAAAAAAAAAGGGTGAAAGATCCCTAAATGGACCAAATCCATCCTATTCTACTTGCTCTGTAAATCTGCTAACTCTGAGATACAAGCACGTGACGCATAAAGCAATTTGATTTCCAGGGAGGGCCCCTTGGTGGCAGAGCCAAGCCCTGAATCGAGCCTGGAGTTGGGCAGAGCTAAGCATTTTGGACTTTCTCAGGCTCGTCATGGCTCAATGAAGTCACCATCTCCCAAAGCCCCAGTCCTCCCCTCTGGCCTTGCTCCTAGCCTGTGGTGCTCCTGAAGCTGCCCAGGGTGCTCCCATCTCACACAGAGCTGGGGTCTTCCCTGCCACCCCCCCCACACACACACTCACCTGACAGGCCCTTCCCCATTAATGCCCTTATCCAGGTCAAACCCCAAGCTCTGTGTGGACTCCTCTTCTGACTTCCTGGGATGGAGGGAAGCACAGAGTGAGAAATAACGGGAAAGAGAGTGAGAGAGAAATTTCCAGAGAGTTCCAAACGTCCTCACCCAGAGTCACCCCAAAGGGACCTACCCACAGAGCCATGACAGACAGCAGAGGAGTCGGCCCCAGAGACCCTGCAGAGAGCACCCCCCAGAAGCTCACCTCCCAGAACACGCCCTCCAGCCTGGGGAGGGAAAGAGGGAGCAGGGAGGGGAAGCAGTAGACCAAGAGGGAAAGGTGGGCACTACCCCCCTCCTGCCAGTCTACCTCCTGGGGACTGACCTGAAGGTGATGAGGTTGGTGTAGATGAGTGGGGGGCAAAAGAAGGTGAGAACCAGGGCCCAGGTGGGCGTGGTGCTGTCCATCTCCCCCCACCATTTCTGTGTCAGCAGAGACTGTGGGGTGTGGGGAGGATTAGGAGCCGGCATCGCCCCCACAGCCCCCTCCCTCAGACCCCAGGCAAGGATTGGGCCACAGCTCTAGGGCACAGGACAAGTGCCCAAATTGGGGGCCAAAACTGTTACGGGGAGAGGGGGAAGCTGGTCAGGAGGGAAGGTAGGAGTATTTTCTCCCTTTTCACAGATAAGGAAATTGAGACACAGGGAGATACAGGAAGTGGCCCAAAGAAACACAACCAGTTGGAATCCATGAATTTAACCACTATTCAAAGCAAAGGACTCTGGGTAATTGTTTGACATGTCAGCCCAGTCATTCCAACAGGTGAGGATGGGACCCACTGCTGGGGTAAACAGGACTTCCTGTTGGAGTGGGCAGAACTTCCTGTACTGGGGGTGGGACTTCTCGAGTCCCTTTGCAATTAAAATTAAAAATAACGAGAAAGTTTCCAAAACGACAGGATTGGCAAAATGAGAGTAACTGTGGGAACAAGCAGGGCTTCCCAAGAAAGAGGATTTCCTGTAGGAAGGGTGGGATTTCCTAAATCAGAGTTTGCCTATGTCTAGAAATATGAGATAATTGTCCAGTGAGGTCATTCTAATTGTTGAAAACTGGAACTAGGGATGTCTTAAAGAAGTGGGAAGGACTTCCTGGGGGACAAAGTGGGACTTCCCATGGGAGGAAGATTTCCTAAAGGAATGAGAAGGACTCTCAGTGTGAGAGGCGGGACTACCTATTATAGTTGCTGGGAATTTCTGTATCCTGAATGGGTGGGCTCTGATGGGGGAAAGCTATTTTCCTGTAGAAGGAATGGGGCTTCTAATGGGAAAAGCAGCCTTCCCAGGAGAGGGGCAAGCCTTCCTGGGAGAAGAGTGATCTCCAAGGGAGGGAATGGCCAAGATCATGGACTTCACACAACGGCAGAGGTGCGTCCCCCACAGCTCCCAGGTGGAGGGCTGACTGCAATGTTGAGGTTTTGGATGCTCACCTGCACCCCATCCTGGGCAAAGAAGGCACGAGCATCAGCCTGCGTGGCAAGTTGGAGGCAGGTAGCATCTCCCCAGAGTGGGCAGCGGTGGAGGAGCAGGCGGGCAGCCCATTTCTCATTGCTGCGATAGCACGCGCCAAAGAGGTCTGGAAACGGGGTTTATGTGATGGGTAAGGAAAGCAAGGTGGGGAGAGGAAGTGAGAGGAGAGGAGAGGGGATTTAAAGGGAAGGGGCTAGGTTGTGAGAGGAGAAATGGGGGGATGCCCACCTCCCTCTCACGGCCACCCCCATCCCCACTTCCAGGCAGTCCTGCATTGCGCACCAACACCCAGCCCCTCAAACTTGGCTGCCAGGTCTTTCCTCCGCTCAGCCTCCTCAGCCTCAGACTCCAGACGCGCCAGCACTCGGAGCAGCAAACAGGCCCCAAGAGCTGAGGCCACAGCGTTGGAGCCCTGGAGAGACACAGAGAGGGGAAATAGGTAGGGTCAGAGTTTGGGGTGAGGTTCAGAGAGGGGTCAGGGAGGGGGATGGTAAAAGCCAGTGACTAAGGGCAGGGGGATCAAAGATCAGAAATCAAGAATCAGGGTCATAAGAGATGAAAGATAAGATAATATTTGTAAATGGACCTGGAAGAAACTGGACAGCAAGTGAAAATGTCACAAGTCGGGTGGTTCAGAGACTGGGGATACAAATCAGGAGCTGGGCTGGGGTGAGAAGTCAAGGGGGCACATTTGGAATTAGACATCAGAAGTCATAAGACAGGTCAAGAAGCAATTGGAGATGCCACCAAAAATATCACAGTAGGGAATTCCAAACCCCATACTCCCACAAAAGCAACTAATAAGCTGGCAAAAACTGTCAGAATCAACTTTTTGAAACTCTAGAATCTAATCAAACACAGCAGGAAAATGCTTAATGAAGAAAAACTGAATTTCAATAAGAGAATTGTGGCATTTTAGCCCACTCACTCACTGACCCCCATTGCCCAGCTTGGCAGTGGCCATGAAGACAGCTGCCCATTTGGAGGGAGCAATTCTGACCTTATTTTCAAAGAATTGTGGTTGTGTGTTTGGACTTATCTGGTGGCTCCCTGAAGGACTGACTCAAGGACTTGCCTTTGTTTTGCCTGCCTGGGAGCTTCCTGGGTGTGGAAGCAGCTTCCAAGGCAGTGTTTCTTGAGACAAGCAATAGACAGACTGAAAATCTGGGAAGGAAGAGATTGAAGATGGTGAAACTTGGGAGAATAAGGGCTTTGAAAAGCTCCTGTGTATATCAGGGAATCTAGAAAGCAACATATGTGCCCAGGGCTGGATGCATGCTCAGAAAAGACCTGAGAAGACCCAAAGCTGTCACCCCTGCACACTGTTAGGCTCTGCACAAGCAAGAAGTGAAAGTAAGGCAGAGTTGTAAATGGACTGTCTAAGCATTGAAAGAGTTCCTCAACACAGAACCAATCCGCAAAGGGTAGAAGTATTGTGGGGGGTTTTGGCCCCAGGTGTTTAAGGATATCTCTGTCAAATCACTAGCTAACCACTAAGCTAATGGAATGGAGACTTCAGTGACCACACACAACAAAGAATACAGACTTTACAAAAATAATTTAGAAAAGTCACTAAACAAACAACAACAAACCACAACAGGCAACAAAAACAAACCTGGGCAGGAGTGGAGGGGAGCTGATTTCCAGAGACAACACTTTATAATATTCAAAATATCCAGTTTTCAACAAAAAATCACAAGGCATTCAAAGGAAGTATAGCCCATTCACAGAAGAAATTAGTAAACATCCCTAAGGAAGCCCAGACATTGGACTTAACAGACAAAAACTATAAATCAACTGTACTAAATATGCTCAAAGAGCTAAATAAAATAAATGATAAAATGTAAGAAAAGATTACATGATCATCTCAAATGATGCAGAAAAAAATCATTTGACAAAATTCCAACACCTTTTCACAACAAAAACATCCAACAAACTATGAATAGAAGGGGACTCCTTTAACATGATACTGCACAAATATGAAAAACCTACAGCTAACATTATACTCAATTGTAAAAGACTGAAAATTTCCCCCCAAGATCAGGAACAAATAAGGATGCTCACTTTCACTACTTCTATTCAACATTGTACTGGAAGTTCCAGCCATAGCAATTAGGCAAGAAAAATAAATAAAAGGCATCCAAACTGGAAAAGAAAAGGTAAAACTATCTCTATTCACAGATGACATGATCTCATATATAGAAAATCCTAAAAAATACACCAAAAACTATTAGCAGTTTAGCAAAGTTACAGCTAATTCAGCAAAGTTGCAGGATACAAGATCAAAACACAAAAATCAGTTGTATTTCTATACACTAGAAATGAACAATCCTAAAAGGAATTTAAGAAAATTCCATTTACAATTACATCAAAAAGAATAAAATATTTAGGAATAACTTTATCTAAGGAGGTACAAGACTTTTACACTGTAAATTACAAAAACATTGCTGAAAGAAATTAAAGAAGACTTAAATAAACAGAAAAACATTCTGTATTCATGGACTGAAAAGACTTAATATTGGAAAATGGCAATACCTCCAAAGTGGTACTGGAATGCAATGCAGTCCCTATCAAAATCCCAACAGCCAGGAGCAGATGTGGTTCAAGTGGTTGAGCGCCTGCTTCCCACATGGGAGGTCCCATGGCTCCCTCATCTGTTTGCTCGTTTTTGCTCATTGCTTGCTCGTTGTTTGGTTGTTTGTTTTCTTTAGGAGGCACCGGGACCTGAACCCAGGACCTCCAATGTGGGAGGCAGGCGCTCAACTGCTTGAGCCACATCCGCTCCCCGGCAATTGATTTTTGACAAGGGTGCCAAGACCATTCAACATGGAAAGAACAGTCTCTTCAACAAATAGTGCTAGGACAACTGGACATCCACATGCAGAAGAATAAAGCTGGGCCCCTACCACACAACATACACAAAAACTAAATCAAAATGTAGCAAAGACCTAACTGTATGAGTCAAAACTATGAAGCTCTTAGCAGAAAGCATAGGAGTATATCTTTTTGACCTTGGATTTGGCAACGGTTTCTTAAATATGACACCAAAAGCACAAACAACAAAAGAAAACAGATAAATTAGACTTCATCAAAATTTAAAACTTTTATGTATCAAAGGACACTATCAAGAAAGTAAAAAGACAACCCATAGAATGAGAGAAAAATTTTGTAATCATATATCTGATAAGGGTCTAGTAGTCAGAATATATAAAGAACTCCTACAATTCAAAATTGAAATGTCAAAACAACCCAATTTTAAAATGGTTAAAGGGGAAAGCAATTGTGGCTCAAGCAATTCGGCTCCTGTCTACCACATAGGAGGTTCAGGGTTTGATTCCCAGGGTCTCCTGGTGAAGGCAAGCTGGCCCAAGTGGAGAGCTGGGCCACACAGAGTGCTGGCCCGCGCAGGAATGCTGGTCCAAGCAGAGAGCTGGCGCAGCAAGATGACACAACAAAAAGAGACACAGCAGACCAGGGAGCTGAGGTGGCCCAAGAGATTGAGTGCCTCTCTCCCACTCCAGAAGGTCCCAGGATCGGTTCCTGGTGCTGCCTAAACAGAAGACAAGCAGACACAGAAGAACACACAGTGAATGGACACAGAGAGCAGACAGTGAGTGCAAAAACAGCGGAGTGGGGGGAATAAATAAATCTTTAAAAAAGAGAGAGAGAGAAGACAAGCAGACGCAGGAGAACACACAGCAAATGGACACAGAAAACAGCAAGCACAAAAAACAATAAGGGGGGAGGATAAATAAATAAATAAATCTTTTTAAAAAATGGTTAAAAGACTTGAACAGACATTCCTCCAAAGATATACAAATAGCTAATACGCACATGAAAAGATATTCAATGTCAGTAATTACTAAGGAAGTGCAAATCAAAACCACAATACAATAAGATATCACTTCATACCAACTAGGATGGCTAAAATAATATATATATATTTTTTTTTTAATGGAAAATTACGAATGTTGGCAAGGATGTGGAAAAAATGGAACCCTCATACATTGCATTTGGGAATGTAAAACTGTGCAGCCACTGGGGAAAATAGTTTGAAAGTTCATCAAAAAGTTAAACATGGAATTTCCATATGACCCAGCAATTCCACTCCCAGGTACACACCCAAAATAATTAAAAACAGGTGTTCAAACAAAAACTTGTACACAAATGTTCGTAATATCATTATTCACAATAGTCAAAAGGAGGAAACAACCCAAATATCCACCAACTGAAAAACAGATAAATAAAATGTAGTATATTCATCCAATGGAATGTTACCAGCCATAAAAGTGAACGAGTTCTGATCCATGCTGCAACATGGATGAGCCTTGAAAACATTACGCTGAGTTAAAGAAGCCAGGCAGGAAAGGCCACATATTGTATCGTGTGATTCCATGGATATGAAATATGCAGAATAAGCAAATCCAGAGACAGAAAGCAGATTAGAAATTCCCTAGGAGATCGAGGAAGGAGGAATGGGGAGTGGCTTACACGCGGTTTCCTTTGAGGTGCTGAACATATTCTGGAACTAATAGCGGTGCAGGTTGCGCAGCATCGCGAATGTAATAAGTGCCAAGGAATTAGACACTTTAAAATGGTTAAAATGGTCAACTTTATGTTACATGGCTTCTACATCAATAAAAGAAAATAAGCTCTATTGAATCCATGGCCCGCGAGGCTGACAAAGCCCAGTGTTGAAGGGGCTGCATCGAGACATTTCTGTAGCATAAATGTGGGCTCCGTCTTAGACCCTATTTGAGTCCCATGGTTTGTTTTTTAATTTCCCAAACATTTCTCAAACGTGTCCCCAACTGTCTCACCCCAGGCCCTCACCTTGGTTGCCTGGAAGATACCTGCCTTACCCTCTATTTTTATCCCCTTCTGCACTGGAGCCACGAAGACGAACTAAATTGCAAGTGTGAGTATGTTACAATGAGCTATAGGATGACGTTTAACCTCCTTCCACGCGCAACTATGTTGAAAGAATGAAATAGATTTATACGTATGGACATGGGGAAGTGCCCAATGTATATTGTCAACTGTAGAAGCAAGTTACCAAAAAATGCATGATAAGGAAACAAAACAGAGTTGGCGGCATCTGTCAGGGTAAGGTGGGAGGTGAGAGAATGGTATCGCGGGGGTGGAGCCTGCGGGCACAGGGACGCGGGGACAGGAGAGAGATCAGAAATCAGGGCCCCACTCACCATCTCCCAGAAGTACAAGGCCATCTGAGCCCTGTTCAGCAGCAGCGCCCAGAGGAGCAGGTCACTCCAGGGGGCCTGCCCGAGCACAGCGTCCAGCGTGAGCTCCGAGGTGGCCCTGTCCGGGAGGAGACTCACCTGCAGGCCGGGGGGGCGTGGTGAGGGCCGGCCCCGCCCCCTAGCCCGGCCGGCCCCGCCCCCGGCTCCCTGGTCGCTGGCCCCGCCCCTCCCTGAGCGGTCCCGCCCCCCGGCCCGCCTCCCCGCGGCCCAGCCGGTCCTTACGCTCTCCCGGCCCGCGTGAGGGGCGCTCTCGGAGTGGTACCTCGGCGCGCACGTCTCCCCCAGCAGCAGCCGCAGCACCTGCCCCACGTCCGGGAGCGAGGGCTCCCCGGAGGCTTTCGAGGCCGGCGCCTTGGTGCCCCCGCCGGGGGACGCGTGGTACAGAAGGCTGCTAACCACCGAGTTGGAGGGCACCGCGCGGTACAGCTGGGCCAGGCGGGCCGGGGTCAAGAAGTGGCCCAGGCTGAGGCCGTGGGAGATGAGCAGGCGCACGAACTCCGGCCGGTCGTTCAGGAGGGCGTCCAGGAGGGAGGCCTCCAGGTGGAAGGACTGGCCGGGGCGGAGGGAATGGGGAAGGAGGTGAGGAGGCACAGACAGACAGAAGCCCAGGGGAGGGCAGAGGTGAAGGACAAGACATGGGGGGGTGGGCAGTGCTGTGAATGACAGACAGACAGATGAATGGAGAGAAAGGGAACAAGATGGGGACAGATGGACAATCAGAGGTGGATGGGCAGTTACGGGAAGGCTGGGCCAGGAGTCAGAGAAGTCAGACAGGACAGAGAGCCCCTCCCCCTTGTCAGGGTCCACCCTCCCTCCCAGGCCCCTACCCCTCACCCGCCATTGGATGTCCCCCCGGAAGAGTTCGCTCTGGGCAATGTCCACGCGGTTCCAAGCTACTGCCAACCGCAGCTCGTCCTGGTAGGCTGAGGCCTCAGAGCTCCCACAGGCTGGAAGGGTGAGAGCAAGGGGGGCAGGAAGTCAGGAGGACGGGGGGGACAGCTGGTGAACGTCTGTTTTGCCTCTATTTGGAATGCCTGACATTTTAAATTCCTTATGAGAGGGAGCGGTATTGTTGGGCAGCCTGGGGTCTTTAAGGAAAGTCACATTATTACAGGCATAGTTATTCACCTCAGGGCCAGAGAGCAGACCAGTGGTTTAGAGCCCTCAAGAAGAAGGAAAGAGAATCATTTATTCATTTAACATTTATTGAGGCAAGTTATGGACCAGCAATGGGAGGAAGGGAGAGAAAAATCGGATACAGTTCCTGCCTTCAAAGAGCTCATTCTACTAGGAGAAATATGTTCCAGACACAAATAACTACCCTTAGCGTGACCAAGGCCCTCATGATGGGCACCGAATGTGCTTTTGGCCCAGAGGAGGTCATAATCTCAGTGGCATGGAGAAGTCTGGCCTCTAGAGGATGGCTAGAGCTTTTGAAAGGCTAGTAGGATTCGGAGGTATGCGTCTAAGATGGTCAAGGCAGTGGGAACAGCTTGAGCACAGGCCTGGGATTCGGAAAGCACAGGGTATGGTGGCAAATGCAAGTCACTTTGATGCCCTGGATCTTGAGAGGAAAAAAAGGGACAGTAGGAGAAAATGAGGGTAGAAAAAAATCCCAATATTAGAGGATTCCGGAAGACCCTGTAGGTCATTAAAAAGAACAAGCTGTCTTTAAAATGTTGATCCATGGGAAGCGGCTGTGGCTCAATTGGTAGGGCTCCCGTTTACCATGTGGGAGGCCCTGGGTTCGATTCCCGGGGCCTCCTGGTGAAGGCAGGCTGGCCTGCTTGGTGCGGTGAGCTGACGACAGCCTGTGCGCAGTGTGGTGAGCTGGTGCAGCAAGATGACACAACAAAGGGAGACAAGCAGACACAGAAAAACACAAAGCAAATGGACGCAGCAAGCACAAGCAGCAAAGGGGGGATAAATAAGTAAAAATAAATCTTTAAAAATAAATAAATAAAATAAAATGTTGATCCAACAATTGAATGGATCCAAACACGTGCAGTCAATGGGAATGGAAAGTCCTGAAGCATCAAGTGAATTCAAGGGGAATTAGAGTAAGGCTTAGACACTGCTGGTCTCAGAACACATGTTGTGCCGCAGAGTTTGCTTTTCCTTCTACCTCCACTTGCTCCACATATATCTCCAGAGCAAATTCATCTCATTTTGGTTGTTCCAAAAACTGGTATCACAGAATTAGGTAATCTAATATTGTGGAGATGAACAATGGGCTCTGGGGAAGGCAGACCTGGATTCCAATCCCAGCTCCACCTCTACCAACTGAGGGCCTTCAGGGAACCACTGGCCTTTGGGAGCCTCCATTTCCTCACCTACAAAGTGGGGGTAATAATGGTGCTTGCATCAATAATATCAACTGTCAGAAGAAGTTCCAAACTGGCAGGAACCTCCGAGATTGACAGCTGGGGAACCAGAGGCCCGGAGAGAGGTGGTACCATGTCAGACTACACAGGTTTATATTTCTTTTCAAAACTCAGAGTGGCATCTTCTGAGATTCTACGACTCTACCCTTACTTTCCTCTCAGCTTCAAAAAAAAGGAAAGAAAATGATGTATAATATCTCACTTTACAGGCTGCCTTAATATGCACCAGAAATCACCTGGCCCTTCCCCAATCCTTCGCGCGTCAGTGCCCCACACTGTGCTCAGTGTCTTTCCCCCAAACCAACCTTCCCCTGGGGTCCCCATCTCAAGGACGACCACACTGTCTACCCCGTTAACGAACCGGAGCCTGGGGGCTGTCCTCGCCCCCCACCTTCGCCTCACCTTGCACAGCCCAGCAGTCCCCAGCGCTCTGGCCCCTGCACGGTGGCCTGGCCCTGCCCACCTCACTGGCCTGGCCTCCAACACTCCCTCGGGCATCCTGGACACTCTAGTCACGGGGGCCCTTACCCCTCCCCCAAACCCACTCAATGCCGTGGGCTTGAGAGTCACAGGGCCCGAACTAAAACCCTGACTCTGGCTACTAGCTGTGTCACCTTGGGCAAGTCACTTTTCCCCTCTCTGGGCCCCAGTTTCTTCCTCTGCAAAAGGAGAGAGGGAATCCTTGCAAGCAGGGCTTGAGCATGAGGAGGAAACATACACGCCAACCGCTCAGTGATGTCCAGTCTGTACCAGACTCTTAAGGAGCCTTCGTTCCTCTTCCCTCTTCCTCCTCACCTGCTGAAACACCGCCCCCCCTCGCCAACTCTTTCATCACCAAACCCACCCAGGCAGCTCCAGTTTCCCCAGCGGAGTGCCATCCCTCCCACTTTGGCAGGCAATGGACATACACGCCACCCCCTCCAACCACACCTTACAGACCCACAGTGTTTTCTCCCAGGAGACCGAAGAGTTAACTTCCGTAAAGTGAATCAGGTTTGCCCATGGGCTGTGGTCAGGTATTTAAGGGTGTATCCTATGGAAGCATATTAAGGAGAGCCCCACTGGGGACCCCAGCACTGCTCATACATTACCTCTGAGGCTCACAACACTCCTACCAGGATATCATCTCCATTTTTTAGGGCAAGAAACTAAAGTTCAGAGGGGGAAAGTTGTTTTCCCAAGGTCACACAGCAAGGAAGGTGCCAAGCTGGTATTTAATTCAGCTCTGTCTGACTCCAAAGTCCAAAGTCACTGCTAGATTTTTCATATAAAGACAATAAACTTATCAACTTGCAACACACACACACAAAGTCACTGCTCCTCCTGCCACACCACAGGACATGGTAGACACAATTGGAGTGGGGGCCTGGGGCCGAGAAGGGCACTATCTATTGCCACTACGCCTCAGGTGAGTTTTCATCAAGTGGGCATTTTCCCTGTAAAACTCTTCTAACAGCAACAACAACCCTCTGTGTCCACACCCCCAGAGGGCCCCCAGGGACCCTCTTTAGCACTTCTCTCCCTTCCTGTCTTACTAAACCCAAATCCCACTGGCTCTTCCAGGCCCAGTTCAAAAATGACCTTCCCCTTTAGCTTCTCCCTCCTTGCAGGGATCCTCCCCACTCTTTGTCTTAAACTTTACTTACGGTTGTGTCCAAACAGCCCTAATAGGATCTGGAGTCTTGAGAGAAAGAAATCGTTCTGCTTTAACCTCTGGAGCCTCAGGTGATTCCGGGAATGTGGCCATTTTTACGTTTTCTGAATGAATAAATGAGCCTCCAGCCCCAAGTGACCCTGCCTTGGTTTTCAACATTCATTCCTCTCAGCGGCCATTTCTAGTGAAATTCCAAGACTTCCTCACTGGAAGGCAGTGTTTTGGTTACTCTCTGACTCCCCACCCCTCAAAGCTTAATACGTCCTGGAGGAACATAGAAAAGGAAGGATGGTGGGTGGTGGATAGATGAAAGAATGATTGGTGGATGGATGTAAAGATGGATGGATGGATGGATGGATGGATGGATGGATAGATGAATGGATGGATGGATGAATGGATGGAAAAATGGATGGATGGATAGATCTAAGAAAGGAAAGTAGATGCTGGAACATAATGAAAACATCTGGAGCAAACTGTCCAAACAGAACCATGCCATGCCTAGAGAACCTGAAGAGGTGAATGATACACGAAAAGAGATAAAAAGGGGCACAAGCTTTAGTTAGAGAGGCTGGATAAAGTGCCCAGGCCAGAAAAGGAATCATAGGTTGAGCTCAAAGAGGAGGGAAAGCTGGGGATTGCTGGGATGGACTCAGGTCCCCCACAAAAGACATGCTCAGGTCCCACCCCCGGTCCTGTGGGTGTGAACCCGCTTGCAAAAAGGACCTTTGAAGATGTTATTAGTTCAGGTTGCCCAAACGGAGTGAGGGCAGGCCTTGGTCCAATACGGCTGAAGTCCTTATCAGCAAAGGACACTGCACAGAGAGAGAAGGCATGAAAGAGCAAGAAGCTGGGAGCCAACAGAACCCAGGAGAGAAACGAGAAGATACCGCCACGTGACTGAGAAGCCACGGAACCTCAAAGACTCCCAGGGAGGAGAGAGAGAGTGACTCGGAGAAAGTCAGCCTTCCAGCCTCTGAAATCGTGAGCCAATAAATTCCTGTTGTTAAGCCAACCCATTGCATGGTATTTGTTTTAGCAGCCAGGAAACTAAGACGACAGAGGATACTACAACAGATAAAATAGTTGGTTTAACTATTTTATAGTCAATAGTCCTTTGTCAAATAGTCGATTATTTTTTAAAACTTTTATTGTGGCAGCAGATACACAACATAAAATTTCCCCTTTTAACCACTTTCAAGTATACAAGTCAGTGGTATTAATTACATTCAAAATGTTGCGCCACCATCACCCCATCCATTACCAAGACAGGGATCCAAGTCTTACCTTTCACAAGGGCCTTCAAAACAATGGTCTCAAATTCCTCGGGACCATCCTCAGAGGAATACACGGTCAGCAGCTCCTTCCGGCTCAGGATCCTCTCCACCTGCAGGAAATCAAATTTTCCATCCCCAGCCCAACTCCTCCCGGGCCGTGTCCAGTGGAGGGTCAGGCTCAGAGCCCCTCCCCACAGAGACTCAGGAGAACATTCTCCTCTAGTGCCTTTGGTGGTCTGGGCGCCCAGTACCCTCCATCCCCAGGACCCGGTTCCGGTCCCCTTCCCCCTCAGATCCAGAATTCCAGGTCTCCAAGGCCCACCTCCCTAAGATCTAGGCCCCCAAGTCCTCAGCACCCTCATTTCTCAGGACCCAGGAGCCCGGATCCCCAGCCCCTTCCCATCTCAGGATCTAGATTTGGGCCCCCAGTGTCCTACCTGAGCCTGCAGGACCTCGGGGTCCCCATTGGGGAAGAAACGCCTGATCCGATCTTGGGCCTCACTCCACCTGGTTCCCCCACTCCCTGGGGCCAGAGTGTCTTCCAGGGACTCCGCCAGGCAGTCTGCAGCTCCCCCAGACCCAGCCACCAAGAGGCAGGGGAGCTGGGCCTGGGTGGCATTCTCTATCCGCTGCAGGATAGAGGGGAAAGTCAGGGCAGGGAGGGCAGGTATTCACCCCATGGACTCAGGAGTCCAAGCCCGCAGCCCCCTCTACCTTGGGGCCCAGGAGTCCAGGCCCCCAGCCCCCTCCTCTCTTAGGTCCAGGCATCGAGTCCCTATACCTTCAACATCTTCTCATCACCATGAATCAGGAGGAGGAGGACAGGGATGTCAATTCCAGTGCCTGAGGAGAGAAGAGAGCCAGGGGCTCGAACACCAGGGGTCCCTTAGAGGGAGTGCCCGGAATACCTCGGATCACCTGCCATCAGCCTTTGCTAGGGATGGGAGAGACCCTCATGTCCCAGGAGGCCCTCTCAGGCTCCTCTGCTCCGAGGCTCATGGGAACTGCCATTTCTTTGAGCACTTTGGGAGGGGGCCACACTGCGGACAGTGATGCTCTACTTCCCAAGGGAGGAGGGGGCTGGGGGGCTGGACTCCTGGACCTCTAGGTGAGGGCTGAGCCAATCCTGTAACTGATTTATGGCCCGGGGGAAGGGAGATTGGTATCAAAGTTCAAACAGGAAATGAAAGAAATAGGAATAGGAGTTATTCAAACACAGTAAAGACGTCTGCCAACGCCCAAAGGCAGCATCATATGAAATGGTTTTATACCAACTCTTTTTTCCATTTAAACAAGAAACAAGACAGCATTACTATTATTCGCGCTACTACTATTCGCGCTTGTCTTGGAGTTTTTAGCTAATGTAATGAGGCAAAAAATGAAATAATTGGAATGAACACCAGTATTTTTCTATAACTGGAAGAGACAAAGGCATCTATCTGAACCAATATGATTCATATTTCCAGAAAGGTGGAGAGATTCCACTAAAAAAGTAATAATAAATATTAATAAGAAAAGTTGAGGGGAAGCAGGTGTGGCTCAGTGGATAGAGCCCCCGTTTACCATATGAGAGGCCCGGGTTCACTTCCCGGAGCCTCCTTGTGAGGGCACGCCGGCCTGAGCGGTGCGGTGGGCTGATGCAGCAACCTCACGGCAGGAAGCGGGTGTGGTGCAATGGATAGAGCCCCCGTTTACCATATGAGAGGCCCGGGTTCGCTTCCCGGCGCCTCCTTGTGAGGGCAG
>JAQZBX010077776.1:0-14224 GCA_029593785.1 Cabassous unicinctus
CTTGCTGCATCAGCCCACTAGGCTGCGTGGGCCGGCCTGCCCTCACAAGGAGGCCCCAGGAAGCGGGAAGTGGGGGCTCTATAGACTGAGCCACTCCCGCTTCCTTTAAATAACTTTTTAAAGTAAGAATAATACTTTAAATAGTATATGTTGCTCATTGTTGAAAATATGGGGAGAAAACAAAGAGAACTAAAATCGACCCTAATCCCATCACTAGAAGATAATAACTGAATTTTTGGTGTATTTGTTTTCAGTGTCCTTTTTTATGCATACACATGATTATTTCTTAATCTGTATTATGCTCTATATACATTTGAATCTGACTTTCATCACTCATTATAGGCATTTATTTTTACTTAACTCTTAATTTATCTAAAACTTGTTTTAGCATATCAAGTAATATAAGAAACTTTATTCTGTCTAAAGAAGTAAATTTTACCTCTTTATTGAATATTTTCATCAAATTTTCATGGATTTTTAATAGTTTTTTAGGATATAAAAATAAAATACATTTCCTAGGCAAAAAATTTTAAAGTCACAGAAAAAGAAGAATGAAAATAAAAATGACTGGCAATTCTACAGGAAAACCCATTGTTAACATTTTGGTGTACTTTCTTCTAGTCATACTTTTGTCTATTGCATT
Organism: Cabassous unicinctus; assembly: GCA_029593785.1. Lineage (NCBI taxonomy): Eukaryota > Metazoa > Chordata > Mammalia > Cingulata > Chlamyphoridae > Cabassous > Cabassous unicinctus. Next base: position 644 of record JAQZBX010077776.1, read on the forward strand.
GCCATGCTTTTGTATACTCTAGAGAGGCTGAAATGCCCACAGGCCCCTTCTGACAAGTTCTTTACTTGGTTCCACATGATCCCACTGGTCTGGCCACAGATGACTGGGTGAAAGAAAGTTGTTTGATTCAGAGGCAGGCAATCTGTAGACCAGCCTACAGCCTACGAGGGACTTGACTAGAGATCTCTTCCCCAGAGGGGCATCCCATTGTAGATGGTGATTAACCCAACCAGTCAGATCTTTTCTTGGAACATTTGTATTCAAGACTGACAGAGAGATAGTCAGCTCTAGTGGCAGGAGCAGAACATGGTAGAATACCCACAGAAGCAGAGCACTAAAACCAAGGGTGAAAGGCTGTGTCTATACTGTGGTCTCAATGTAACTCATATTCAGTTTTTGAACCATACTTTGATATTAAACACTGAGAACCTGAAATGGCATTACAGAGAACAACTGTGGCTAATTTGAACAGAAACAAGGTATTTATTAGAAGGCTATCTGGTGGTTTATAGAATTAATAGGAAACTAGAGAACCAGGCTTAGAAACTAGGCAGAAACCAAGGCAGGTGAGGAGTCAGAAACACAGCCAAGTCACAGCACAGGAAGAGATTGGTAGAACATCATAGCTAACTGTGCCACAATGGACACCAGGGCTGTTTCTCTGGATTCTTTTTCTTCTACCACTGGTGACTTGAATAATCTCCAACTATCCTGGGTCTTTTTTTCACTCCCTCAAGAGTAAAAGTTCCCAGGTTAAATATTCCAATTGTATAAGCCTAGGTCATATGCTTGTTCTCTACCTAGAGGGGCAGGATACACCACCTTCAAATTTCATGGTGAGAGGTGAGGCCCTGTTTCCCAGTTTGGGAAGTCCTCTGAAGCCTAGGAGCAAGTGCCATGATTTTAGCTAACCAGCAGAAAGTAGCTATTCTATTCAACAAAATTCCTCAACTCACCTCTTTTCAGAATATGGTCCAGTAGGAGTTAGAATATGGTAATCATAGAACTCAAAATCTTTCTGTAGTTCCCCTAAATATGTATAACAGTGTAGACCACTGATGATGGGTGCTGGTGCTGGTACTGGACCCCTGGAATTGGGAAAAAATATTTTGAAATGATACCAAAAATACACACATGTAATACCTAAACACTGACCAATATGCCCCATATAAATGCAAATGCTAACAAAATCTATGTGGAATAATATAATGTATGCACTCATAATAATTTACTTCAGAGCTTGTGTTAGACACTGGCTTTATTCTACTTTATAGATTAAACAAGCTTGTATTATTGTGAATATTCTTTATCCATTAAATTATTAATATAGGCAAATTATCTTTCTGGCAATTAGTACATATTCTATTATAAACCTTAGTCTATTGTTATGTTAAGCCCAACAATTTATTAACTGCCTTAAAAATAGAAACAGATGTTTCCCAATTTTATTTATAAGCCAACGCTTTGAAATGGTAATCAAATATTTCTAAAAACTCTAACTTTATACTCTCAACTAAACTCTAAAGTAAAATATTCTTTCTTCATCCAATTATATATATTTATAAACTAACTTGTACCCTAGAATGACTTGAAAGAGTCATTCACTATTGTTAATCAATACATGCTGTTGCTATTCACCCCAGACTTGAGCTGCAGAGTTGCTATGTGCAAAGCAGTGCCATTGCAAATAAACAGGAGCAAATTCAAAGCAGCTGCCTTTATGGAGATCCGTTTGGAGCTCACATTTAAAACTATTTGGTTTCTTTGTCCACCGTGTTTAGGCAAGCTTCTCTAGAGATTAGTGGTCACACAGGCCCCAGCTTCAGCTCATCTTGGAGACGCTATCTATTTCCTGACACCCATTCTCCCCATCCCCAGGAGAACTTTGTGTGCACCACAGTTTGTCTTTTGAATCAGACTTCCCAAAGATAGCCTACAAATATGGAGGAAAGTAACCAGAGTTTTGTTATACACTAGCAGACAAACAAGAACTTAATCTCATTTATATTGGTTACAAGTTTTCAATAAATAGCTTTAAATTGCAGAAAATAAAAAGAACTGAAATTGAAAAATTTTAATGACTCTTTTCATTTTGCTTTCTTGAATTATATCATTCTTAGCTTTAATAACAAGCTTAAAAAAATGCTATAATTAAGATCTTGTCAGTGCTCTTGGTAACTTTCTTAGAACAGGAACTTCTCCATTTTATCAATCAAATTTTCTAAAAGGTCAGACAGAAAGGAGAATTCAGAATACTAAAGCCTATAACATTAGTGATAAAATAAGCTGCAAGCAAAAAAAAAAAAAAAAAGCTGCAAGCATTTCATAACCACACTTTGATCTGCTTATTTAAGTAAAATTAAACCTAAATGTTTCTCTTTGCATTTAATAATTTATAGTATAATATATTATGGCCACTAACATCTAGGAAGCCCTTATTATGTGACTGACACTAAGAAAGGCATTTTATACTAAGGACTAAGAATTCATTAATTAATAAAGATACAATGGTCCCTGCCCTCGTAAAATTTACAGTCTAAAATGGAAATGAGACATTTAACAAATGATCCCTCAAATAATTAATTGCTATTGTTTCAAGGGCCACGAAAGGCAAGTACAGGATGCTCAATAGTATATAATGAACTTTCAGTCATGAATATCAACTTTGGTGAAGGCTGATACTTATATTCAGACACTACCAGAACTATCACTCCTTACAGTCTTCAATGACTGCAAAAATCATCATCTAGTAGCCTAAGAGCATACTGTGCCTTTGAAAAATAAATAAATAAATAAAAGGGAAATAAAACCTCTAGAACTGGGTTTACTACTGAAAGACTGGATCCATTTTAGAGTAGAGGTTCCTGTTTATGTTGATGATTTAGGATTCATTTTGTATGTTTGAATACTACAAAATCAATCTAAAGATGCTCAGGTGTAAATATATCTGATAAATCATTACCTATGAAACACGAGTGTGTAATCAGGGGGTATCTTTCCCACTAGAGCTTTCCGGGCTGTCTCATGCTGTTTATGCAGAGAAACTCTTTCCTAGGCAAGAAATATGATCAGTAAATTATGTTGATGTTAAAAATATGTCAGATAATTGGACAGTTATAATTATTTTCTTTTTACTAGAGATTCCCAAATACATGGGAAAAGGAAAAAAAGATGGGCACGAAAAAACAATTGCTATTTGTTCAGCAGAAAGTAAAGAACAAATTTTATATATAATGTCAAAATATTTTTATTAAGACTGAAATTTAATATACAAAATTTATTTGACATCTAAATAATAATGTGGTAATTTTATTAATATTTTTTGTTTGCATTTTTAATCTTTCTAATGAGGTTATAAACATCTCAAAGGCATAGGTTATCATGGTATGTGTTTTGCAATCTTCCCAAATACTAGCACACATAGTAAATAACTGATTGAATGAATGTACTGACAATGTTTAAATATGATCCTGAAATATGAAAAATTGGAAGGTCCTTTCTCCCATATTTCATCAACATCACTCATCACTATCATCATCAATAAATATTTAATAAGCATTTGATAGGGATACAAAATGTAGCAGTTTGATGAAGTTATGAATTCCAAAAATAGATATTGGATTATGCTTGTAAACTGGTCTGTTAATCTGAGCATGATTAAGTTACGAATAGGGCGTTAACTGGGCCACATCAGTAGGGCATTGAGCCCTACCCCTTTGTGGGTGGGGAATCAAATATAAAAGGCATGGCAAAGGGCAGAGTTGCAGTAGTTTTGATGTTGGAGTTTTGATGCTGGAGCCCACGGAGGTGAGCAGACGGAGGAGCTTGGTCATGAGGAAGGAGAGAAGGCCCTGGGATAGAGACAAGCCATTCGCCTGATAGTCTACAGCTGGCCTTGTGGAGAGAGGCAAAGCCTAGAGAGCCTCATAGTCTACAGATGACCTTGTGGAGGAACCAGAGGTGCTAAGCCCAGAGAGAAATGGAGCCCCAGGAAGAGAGGAACCCAAGAAGCCTGAACCCTGGCAAAAGTCAGCAGCTGTCTTGCTCTAACACGTGGCAACAGACTTTGGTAAAGGAAGAAACTTCTGCTTTATAGCCTGGTAACTGTAAGCTTCTACCCCAAATAAATACCCTTTATAAAGACCAACTGATTTCTGGTATTTTGCATTAGCACCCCTTTGGCTGACTAATACACAAAGACAGAAAAGAAATAGTCTCTGCATTCAAAAGGTATATAATCTGGTGATAAAAATAGAATAAAAAGAGAATTTAAAAAAAGATAGCCCATGCTGCTTTATAAATAGTATGAAATGTTTTTATACAGAGATCTTCTAATGAAATATGACTTATTTAATAACTGTCCATGTGCAGGCTTTTGGCCAACAAATTTGGTCTGCTGTGTCCCAGGAGCCCTTCCAGGCTGGGTGGGGCTGCACCATTGTTTGCACTGGGAGCCAGTAGAGGATAAAAGAAATCCAACTCCCACAAACACCCTCCTTTCTGACTGGGACTGGTTGTTGTGGATGCAGAGGAGAGTGGAATTATTTCCTACCCAGGAAAAGGGAGGGGGCTTCCTACAAAGGTTGGAGAACAGCTTCTGAGAAAGCGTGATTTCAGAGGCTCTGAATAGCCTTTAGGCAGGATCCTCTGTCACATCGTTACATTTGGTGTGGCAGCAAACACCTTCCAACCAGGGTTTGAACAGAGACAGTGGCCAAAGAGTACTGTCTGCTGGTGGACCAAGGAGGTGCATGTGAGGAAATTAAAAGTAAATAAATAGGGAAGCTGATGTGGCTCAATTGATAGGGCTCCCATTTACCATATGGGAGGCCCCAGGTTTGATTCCTGGGGCCTCCTGGTGAAGGCAAGCCAGCCCATGTGGCGTGGTGGGCTGACGCAGCAAGACGACCCAACAAAGGGAGACAAGCAGACACAGAAAAACGTACAGCAAATGGACACAGCGAGCACAAGCAGCAAGGGGGGGATAAATAAATAAAAAAAAATAAAATCTTAAAATAAAAAAAAAAAAGTAAATAAATAAGATAGACTTTTTCAGGCTTTTACAGCCTTCCTCCTCAAGGGCTTTGGAGGCAGGTCTGTAACCGATTACTGGGTTCATGGTCTAGATTTGATCAACTAAACAGGGATAATCCTAAAGAGCTAGAACAGGTTGAACCAAGAATCAAAGAATGGCAGTAACACATAGCTTCCCACCACTAAATCCCTACAAGAGAGAAAACTTGAGCATCAGAGTAAACTCACAATCATAATCAGATAACTAGACATCAGCAAGATTACAAGTCATACTAAGAAAATGGAAGATATAGCCTAAGGAAAGGGTGAGACACAGGATTTGAGACAACTAATCAATGAGATTCATACAAATCTCTAAATCAAATCAATGAATTGAAAGACAATATGGCTAAAGAGATAAAGGGCATCAAGATGACACTGGGCAAGCACAAAGAAGAATTTGAAAACCTGAATAGAAAAATAACAGAGCTTATGGGAATGAAAGACACAATAGGTGAGATTAAAAAATACATTAGTCCTAACAGCAGAATTGAAATGATAGAAGAAAGAATAAGTGATGCAGAAGACAGAACAGTTTAAATTGGAGAGAGAAGAACAGAGAGACAAAAGAATGGAAAAAATTGAGCAGGAGCTCAGAGAGTTGAATGATAACATGAAGTGCAACAACATATATGTCATGGGAGTTCCAGAAGGAGAAGAGAAGGGGGAAAGGGCAAAAAGAGTATTTGAGAAAATAATGACTGAAAATTTCCCAGCTCTCATGAAAGAAATGAATTTACATATCCAAGAAGTACAGCATACTCCAATCAGAATAAATCTGACTACACCTATTCTAAGACACATACTACTCAAAATGTCAAATGCCAAAGATAAAAAGAAAACTCTGAGAGTAGCAAGGGAGAAGCAAACCATCACATACAAGGGACGCCCAGTAAGACTTAGTGTTGATATCTTCTTAGAAACCATAGAGGTGGGAAGACAGTGGTATGACATAATTAGGATACTAAAAGAGAAAAAATGCCAGGTGAGAATTCTTTATCAAACAAAACTGTCCTTCAAATATGAAGATGAGTTTAAAATATTCACAAATAATCAGAAACTAAGAGAATTCCCAAAAAAAGAACCCAGCTCTGTAGGAAGCAATAAAAGGAAGCTTGCAGCCTGAAAGAAATGGACAGGAGAGAGAGGCTTGGAGGAGAGTATAGAAGGGACGACTATCAGAGGATAACCAAAAGAGTAAAAACAAACAGACAAAAATAAGATATGACATATGAAAGCCACAGATAAAATTGTAGAAGTAAATAATGAATTTACAGTAATATCATTGTATGAAATAAACTCCCCAATCAAAAGATACAGACTGACAGAATAGATAAAAAACATGAGCCATCAATATGCTGTCTACAAGAGACTCACCTTAGATCCAAGAATACAAATTGGCTGAAAGTGAAAGGTTGGAAAAAGATAGTTCATGCAAACAGTAACCAAAAAAGAGCAGAGGTAGCCACACTAAAATGAGAGTAAACAGACTTTAAATGCAAAAAAGTTATAGAGATACAGAAGGCCATTATATATTAATAAAAGAGACAATCCACCAGAAAAGAGTAACAGTAATAAATATCTATGCACCTAGCCAAGGTGCCCCAAAATACATGAGGCAAACTCTGGCAAAACTGAAGGAATAAATAGACATCTCTATAAATAAAAATAGTTGGAGACTTCAACACACCACTCACATCATTAGATAAAACTAGACAGAAGATCAACAAGGAAACAGAGAACCTGAACAATATGATAAACAAGCTACACGTAAGCTACACGTAAGAGACATATACAGAATGTTGCATCCCAAATCAGCAGGTTCATTCTTCTCAAGTGATTATGGATCTTTCTCCAGGATAGACCACATGTTGGGACACAAAACAGGTCTCAATAAATACAAAACGATTGAAATTATACAAAGCACCTTCTCAAATCCTAATGGCATGAAATTGGAAATCAATAATAGATGGGAAAGGGGGAAATCTGCAAATGTGTGGAGGCTAAACAACACACTCCTAAACAATCAGTGGGTCAAAGAAGAAATTGTAAGAGAATTTAATAAATATCTCGAGATGAATGAAAACGAGAAAACAACTTATCAAAACTTATAGGATAGAAAGAAGGCAGTGCTGGGAGGGAAATTTATAGCCCTAAGTGCCTATATTAAAAAAGAAGAAAGAGCTAAAATCAAAGACCTAACTGAACACCTGGAAGAACTAGAAAAAGAAAAGCAAACCAATCCTAAAGCCATCAGAAGGAAAGAAATAATAGAATAGAGCAGAAATAAATGAAATTGAGAACAACAACAGCAACAAAAATAGAGAAAAATCAATGAAACAAAAAGCTGGTTCCTTGAGAAGATCAATAAAATTGACAAATGCCTAACTAGACTAACAAAGAAAAAAGAGAGAAGATGCAAATAAATAAAATCAGTAACGAAAGGGGGGACATTATGACTGACCCCACAGAAATAAAAAGGCTCATAAGAGGATATTATGAGAAACTACGCCAACAAATTAGACAACCTAGATGAAATGGACAAATTCCTAGACATGCACAAGCAACCTACACTGACTCCGTAAGAAATACAGGAACTCAACAAATCAATCACAAATAAAGCGATTGACTCATTCATCAAAAATCTTCAAACAAAGAAAAGTCCAGGACCAGATGGCTTCACAGGTGAATTCTACCAAACATTTCAAGAAGAATTAATATCAATCTTGTTTAAACACCTCCAAAAAACAGAAAAGGAGGGAAAATTACCCAACACGTTTTATGAAGCCAATATCACTCTGAGAGCAAAGCCAGATAAAGAAACTACAAAAAAAGAAAATTACAGGCCAATCTTTCTAATGAATATAAATGCAAAAATTCTCAACAAAATACTTACAAATCGAATCCAACAGCATATAAAAACAATTATATATCATGATCAAGTGGGTTTTATTCCTTGTATGCAATGGTTCAACATATGAAATTAACAAATTAAAAAGTCAAAGAAAAAATCCACATGATCATCTTGATTGATGCAGAAAAGGTATTTGACAAAATACAGCATCCTTTCTTGGTAAAAACACTTCAAAAGATAAGTATAGAAGGAAATTCCTCAAAATAATAAAGTGCATATATGAAAAACCCACAGCCAACATTGTACTGAATGGGGGAGGCTTAAAGCTTTCCCTCTAAGATCAGGAACGAGACAAGGATGTCCACTGTCACCACTTTTCAACATTGTGCTAAAAGTTCTACCTAGAGCAAATAGGCAAGAAAAAGAAATAAAAGGGATCCAAATTGGAAAAGAGGAAGTAAAACTCTCACTATTCACAGATGACATGATCCTATATTTAGAAAATCCTGAAATGTCTATGACAAAGTGACTTGAGATAATAAAAGATCTCATCAAAGTGGCAGGATACAAGAGCAAGACACAAAAATCAGTAGTGTTTCTATGCACTAGTACTGAACAATCTGAGGAGGAAATCAAGAAAAAAATTCCATTTACAACAGCAACAAAAAGACTCAAATATCTAGGAATTAATTTAACCAGGAATGTAAAGGATCTGTGTTCAGAAAACTACAAAACACTGCTATAAGAAATCAAAGAAGATCTACACATGGAAGCAAATTCTGTTTTCATGGGTTGGAAGACTAAACATTATGAAGATGTCAATTCTACCCAAATTGTTTTATAGATTCGATGTGATACCAATCAAAATTCCAACAGCCTACTTTACAGAAATAGAAAAGGTAATTACCAAATTTATTTCGAAGGGAAAGGGATCCCAAATAGGCCAAAACATCCTAAAAAGGAAAGATGAAGTCAGAGGACTCATGCTTCCTGACCTTGAAGTGTCTTATAAAGCTACAGTTGTCAAAACAGCATGGTTTTGGCATGAAGATAGACACATTGATCAACAGAATTGAACTGTGAGTTCAGAAATAGACCATCACCTCTATGGTCAACTGATTTTTGATAAGCCTGACAAGTCCACTTTTCTGAGACAGAACAGTCTCTTCAACAAATGGTGCTGGGATAACTGGATATCCATAACCAAAAGAATGAAAGAGGACCCCTCTCTCACTCCCTATACAAGAATCAACTCAAAATTGCCTAAACATAAAAGCCAGGGTCATAAAATTCCTAGAAGATAATGTAGGGAACCATCTACAAGATCTTGTAGTAGGTGAGGGTCTCTTAAAACTTCCACCTAAAGCATAAGCAACAAAAGAAAAAATAGATAAATGGGAGCTTCTCAAAATTAAACACTTCTGCACCTCAAAGGACTTTATGGAGAGGGCAAATGCTGCCTACTCAATGGGAGAAAATATTTGGAAATCACACATACGAAAAGGCTCTAATATCCATAATATATAAAGAGATCCTACAACTCAAAAATAAAGACAAATGGCCTGATTTAAAAATGGGCAAAAGATCTGAATAGACATTTTCTAAAAAAGAAATAAATGACAAAAAAACCACATGGAAAAATGTTCAACATCACTGGCTATTAGGAAATGCAAGTCAAAGCTACAATGAGATATCATTTCACACCTGTTAGAATGGCCACTATTAACAAAACAGGAAATTACAAGTGTTGGAGAGCATGTGGAGAGATAGGAATTCCAATTCACTGTGGTGGAAATGTAGAACGGTACAGCCACTGTGGAAGTCTGCTTGGCAATTCCTAAGGAAGTTAGGTATAGATCTACCATGTGACCCAGCAATATCGCTACTAGTTATATACCCAGAAGAAATGAGAGCAGTGACATGCACAGACATCTGCTCACTGATATTCATAGCGACAGTAGCAGTTTGATATTATTTCTGAATTCCAAAAAAATACATTATGTTTGTAAACTGGTTTGTTCCTCTGGGCTTGATACCCTTTGATTGTATTAGATTCAGCTGAAATGCCGTTGATTAAATTATGTTAAGATTAGGGCTCTGATTTTACCACATCAGTAGAGTGTAACTCAGTTTGAGTCCCTGACCCCTTCGTGGACTATATAAATGGACACTCAATCAAGGAGACACACAGAAGTAGATACACAGGCATAGAGACAGCTCCATAGATACGGCAGATGTCCCAAGAGAGATGAGCCATTCGTCTGATAATTTACAGCTGACCTTGTGAAGAGAACCGAGCAGCTGAGCCTGGAAAGAAATGAGCCCCTGGAAGAGAGATGAGCCCTATGCCAGCATACAGCTGAGATGGGAAGAAGCTGGGTCCACAGAGTCTTAAGAGAGAGAGGAAGACTGAACCCTCACAAACATTACCCGCCATCTTGCGTCAACATGTGGCAACAGACTTTGGGGAATGAAGTACCTCTGATGGTTCCTTGAGTTGGACTCTTTAGGGCCTTGTAACTGTAAGCTTTTACCCCAAATAAATACCCTTTATAAAAGACAACAGATTTCTGGTACTTTGCATCAGCACCCTTTTGGCTGACTAATACAGTGGCATTATTCACAATTGCCAAAATATGGAAACAAGCCAGGTATCCATGAACTGAGGAGCGGATAAACAAACTGTGGTATATACACACAATGGAATATTATTCAGCTGCAAGAAGAAATGAAGACTTGAAACATATGACAATGTGGATGAATGTGGAGGATATTATGTTGATTGAAGCAAGCAAGCACAAAAGGACAAATATTGTATGATTTCGCTATTATGAACTAAATATAATGAGCAAACTCATGGAGTTAATATCTAGAGTATAGGTCACCAGAAAATAGAATGAGGTTAAAGAATGGAAAGCTGAGGGTTAATCTGTGCAGAAATTGGTAAAAAGTTGTTTGTAAATGTTTGGAAATGAATAGAAATGGTGAAAGCACATCTTAGAATTTGTAATTCATAGCACTAACATATGGATATGATAGTGGTTTTTTTATTGATTGAAATGATGAATGTGCAACTCAGTGATTATACCAAATGACATTGATTGTACACTTTAGATAAATTGTAAGGTTTATGAACAAAAAAAATAATAATAGGCTGGGTTGGGGGGAAAATATACCAAATGTAAGATATGGACTATAGTTAGTAGTAATACTTTGATGATGTAATTTCATAATTTGTTACAAATGTTTCACAACTATGCAAGGTATTTGTGGTGGGGCGATATATGGGAATCCTGAATGATGTTATGCAGGTTTGTTTTTGTAAGTTCAGAACTTTGACTATACATTTATTGTTTATATATATTCATGTATGAATGATATACTTCAATAAATTGTTTTTAAAATTAAAAAAAAAAAAAACTTGCAAACAGAATCCAACCACATATTAAAAGATTTATACACCATGACCAAATGGGATTTATTCCTGGTATGCAAGGATAATACACCACATTAACAAATTTGAAGGGAAAAAACCACATGATCATCTTGATTGATGCAGAAAAGGCATCCTTTCTTGATAAAAAAAAAAACTTTGAAAGATAGGAATAAAAGCAAAGTTCCTCAATATGATAAACAGCATATATGAAAAACCCACAGCCAACATCGTACTCAATGGGGTGAACTTGAAAGTTTTCCCTCAAGACTGGGAACAAGACAAGGATGTCCACTATCACTACTGCTATTTAACATTGTACTAGAAGTTACTAGAAGTTCTACCTAGAGCAATTAGGCAAGAAAGAGAAATAAAAGGTATCCAAATTAGAAAAGAGGAAGTAAAACTCTCACTATTCATGAATGGCATGATCCTATATTTAGAAAATTCTGAAATGTCTATCACAAAGCTACTCATGCTAATAAATGAATACAGTAAAGTGGTAGGATACAAGATAAACACGCAAAAATCAGTAATGTTTCTGTACACTAGTATTGGACAATCTGAGGAGGAAATCAAGAAAAAAATTCCATTTACAATAGCAACACAAAGACTTAAATACCTAGGAATCTATTTAACCAAAGATGTACAGGACCTATATTCAGAAAACTACAAAACAATGCTAAAAGAAATCAAAGAAGACCTAAACAAATGGAAAGACATTCTGCGTTCACGTTTTGGAAGACTAAATATCATGAGGATGTCAGTCTACCCAAACTGATTTATAGATTCAATGCAATACCAATCAAAATTCCCCAAAAGCCTACTTTACAGAAATAGAAAAGGCAATTACCAAATTTATATGGAAGGAATAGGGCACCCAGATAGGCAAAAACAACCTATAAAAGAAGAGTTACATGGGAGGACTCTCACTGCCGACCTTGAAACATACTACAAAGCTACAGTGGTCAAACCAGCATGGTACTGGCATATGATCAGTGGAATAGAATTGAAAGTCCAGAAATAGACCCTCATCTCTGGCCAACTGTTTTATTATTTTTTGGGTTTTTTTAGGTGGTACTGGGTATTGAGCCTGGCAGGACCTTGTACATATAAAGCAGGCACTCAACCACTGAGCTACACCCCCTCCACCCAAATGGTTTTTGACAAATCTACCAAGTCCACGTTACTGGGACAAAACAGTCTCTTCAACAAATGGTGCTGGGAGTACTGGATATACATAATCAAAAGCATGAAAGAGGACCCCTTTCTCACTCCTTATACAAGAATCAACTCAAAATGGATCAAAGACCTAAATATTAAAACCAGGACCACAAAACTACTAGAAAAAAATGTAGGGAAACATTTTCAAGATCTTGTGGTAGGTGGTGGTTTCTTGGACCTTACACCCAAAGCATGTGCAACAAAAGAAAAAATAGATAAATGGGACCTCGTCAAAATTAAACACTTTTTCACCACAAAGGACTTTGTCAGAGGGTGAAAATGCAGCTGACTCAATGGGAGAAAATATTTGGAAATCACATATCCAATAAGGGTTTAATATCCTTGAAATATAAAGAGATGCTACAACTCAACAATAAAAGATATAAAACCCAATTAGAAATGAGCGAAAGACTTGAATAGACATTTGTACAAAGAAGAAATACAAATGGTGAAAAAAACACATGAAAAAATGTTAAACATCACTAGTGATTAGGGAAATGCAAATCAAAGCTACAATGAGGGAAGCAGATGTGGCTCAAGCGATTGGGCTTCTGCCTACAACATGGGAGGTCCTGGGTTCAGTTTCTGGTGCCTCCTGGAGAAGGCGAGTTGGTGCGACAGGCAGGCATGATGAGCTGATGCAACAAGATGATGCAACAAAGAGACACAAAGAAGAAAGTCAATGAGACACACAACAAACCAGGGAGCTGAGGTGGCTCAAGCAATTGAGCACCTCCCTCCCACATGGGGAGGTCCCAGGTTCAGTTCCTGGTGCCTCCTAAAGAGAAGACAAGCAGACACAGAGAGCAGACAGTAACCACAAACAATGGGGTCCTCAATTTAAAAATAATTTCATGGTATTCTATGGTATGTATAAGACTGTATTATAGGGGGCAGATGTGGCTCAAATGGCTAGGCATCCGTCTCCCATGTGGAGGGACCTAGGTTCGATCCCCAGAACCTCCTGGTAAAAAAACAAACAAAAAAAAGATTGTAT